>JALRMF010000319.1:0-59201 GCA_026120015.1 Dendrostoma leiphaemia | reverse complement strand
TATAAAACGCTTAACTTAAAATATAAATTAAAGTAAATAATAAGTATAGTATAAAAAAATACAAAGTTAAACAAATCTTTAACTTTTAAATATAAAATAAAACATAAGAATACCTTATTAAGTAGAAAATTTATAATTACGCGGAAAATATATAAAAACTAATTAAAAACTTAGAAAACTGCTAATAACTACTTAATTAATATTAATAAACAATTAGTTAAAATCTTAACTAATTAAAAACTTAACTAGTTAATAAAATAACTAGTTTAACAGCTATAACTAACAGCATATAGCTTTAAACCTAAGCTTAAACTAATTAACAAACAAACTAATTAAACGCCTAAACTAATTAAGCAACTTTACTAGTTAAAAAACTTTAATACTAGTTACTAAAAAACAAAACTAGTTAAAAAGAATAAATACTAATTAACGCATTTAATTACTAATTAAAACTAATAACTAATTTGCTAATAAAACTAATTAAACAACGCTACTAGTTAAAAACCTACTACTAGTTAAAACTTATTACTAATACTATTATTAAAGCCACTAACTATAGTTTCTTTACTAAAAAAATTTAACTAACTCGCTACTTTACTTTCTATAGCTATAAAATCCTAGTTAAAACCCTTAAGCAAAAAACCCTTAGCTATAATAATAAACCCATTAGAAACTACCTCTTAAACAACCTTAAAAAAAGCAAAACGCTATTTTTTAGCTTTGCAATGCTTAATCTTTTTTAATTCTTTTACATTATTTAAACCTCGCTTAACTATATAAATAATCTTTATACGCTAATTTTTCTTCTTTTTTTGCAAATAATTAACTTTAGCATTTAATATCTAACGCTCTTTTTTAGCTACCTTTAGCTTATTTTTTAACCTTTAATAAATAAAAATAAGCCTATACATTTAATTTAAAATAATTTTATTATAATTATATAAAAATAACCTTTAATAAATGCACTTAGAGTAATAAAATAATTTAAGCTTTAAAACTTAGCAAAATGCTTTAAAAGCTATATAAGCTAAATAAAATTATATATTAAATATAAAACTAGGCAAAATAAACTTAAAAAGAGAAGCACGCTATAATGTTTTTTTTTAAAAAGCTTAAAAAAATTTAACAGTTTTAAAACACAGCTAAAATAAACCTTATTAGATATAATAAATTAAAAAGGCATAAATATATATATAAACAATATACTAAAAAACTTATAAAAGATCTTTAGAGATAAAGATTATAAGGAGGAAGATAATGTTATAATTTACGACAGATGGGATAGATTAGCATACAGAAAGGATTGCAGGAAAAGAAACCTTTGCTGCTGCAATTTTTATACTCTGCTTATATAAATAAACCACTTATTTCATTAAACTAAAATAAGTTAGCAGCAGTTATATAATCTTTAGATTATTAAGATTATAGGTAACTTAGCAATAATCTAAGTAGGCTAAATTATTAGATTATTAGAATTATAGCTATAAGCTAGATAAGCTAAATAATCTAAGATTAAAGAGCTAGATATATCTTTAAACATATTTCCTACCATTAGATAGACTTAATAGATAGCTCTTTAGTTGTTAATTTAAATATTTACCTTTAAGTAGCTTTATTGCTAGTGATTATTCGCTAGATATAGAATAATAGTATCTTTGTACTACGATTAGTATACTTTTTTAACCGTCTCTGCTAATATAAACCCTTTAGCACTCTAGGAACCTATAGGACCCAGCAGTGATCATTATATTAAGCTTTTATTTTAAAGTAAAATATAAGTTTAACAAGAAAAGGACGGCTAGCAAGGGCTTTATAAGATTGCAGCCGTTAATAATTATAATATTACCCTTGAAATACCTAACAGGCCCGCTATCTTTAGATTAATTATCTTTTAACCCTATTATTACAACCCTAATACCTCTGTTCCTCCTCTTTTCCTAATAATCACTTATTGCAACTTTGATACCAACGCTCCTTTTTTTTCCTTAATAACTAACAATAAAAACTATTAGCTTTTTAATAATACTACTAATGTCGTTAGTGCTATTAGCAATATAATTATAGTTGTTATAGAGCTTAAGCAAAGGGAACGACCTCTTAACTTAAAAAATAAGCTAGCTAGCGCCTTTTTAACGAGGAAAAAAGAGGATGATTATAACCTTATTGTTAAGTTAAGGAACAATGGCATTATAACAACCTTAGGCAAGCCATTTAAAGCATTTAACGCTTAAGAGATAAATAACCTTGTTAGCTATAGCGTTTTTAGCTTTAAATACTATAATAAGGCTAGGTATAATAGCTACTATATTTTTAAAGCCTATATAGTATAGGAAGTTAAGGGCAAAACTACTAAGCTTTATAAAAAGTTATGCTTAGTTATATAAGGTTATAATAATAAGAAAAAAGTGTTTATTTTAACGCAGTCCCTTATAATTTAACATGCTAGCTAGCGGTTGATTTTAGCCTTTGCGCCGTTACTGTTGCAAGGCGGTATAATGCTATTATTACGCAATATTACCTAAGCGTACTTATAATCATAGATTAAACTTATATATACTATATTAGCTGCTGTTTTAGCTGCTTTATAAACTAAATACCCCTAGAATACTATTATTAGGGTAATTAAGCTATTTTACGGCATTGCTAAAGCAGGCGTTCACTAGTTTGCTATGTATTAGGGCTATTATTGGGAAAAGTTTAATATGTTAACCTTAATTTACAACCCATGCCTTTTAATTATTAACGAACCTTTAGAGACTTTTGGCTTTATTGGTATATAAACTAACGATATCTTTATTTTGGCTATGTTAGCTTTTTTAGTATTAAAAGACTAAAAGTTGCAAGAGGCTTAGTTTAAAGCTAAGCCTAAAACCTTTCTTTCCCTTAGTATTGCTTTAGATTTTAACAGCGCTACGTTAACGATAGATGGGACTAAGCTAGACCTAAAGCAGAAGGGTTAAGGCACTAAAATTGTTTTTATTGATTTTAAGTTAGCTGATTAGGCTTAATAGTATATAGAGCAACGCGCTTATAGTGCTTATATTGCTTTAATTTGCCAATCGGAGGCTTTTTTCAACTTATCTATTGCTGCTTAGATTTAGGATTTTAATAAAAGCATTTATATAAAGCTTAATGGTTGCTTATAGTAGTAATTTAGTAACTTATTAAGAGGGCTATGATATATTCCCCTTAATTTAGCGATAGCTAAGCTTTTTATATTTGCCGACGGCTTTTTAGCTAGCAATAAAGATTTAAACTTTTAGATTAAGTTTATTTTGGCGATTGGAAATGAGACTGATATTAATAGTTAATTTACGTTGATGAGAAACCTTGTGCACTAAAGTTTTACTAAGTATAAAAGGGTTACTTAAAGCTCTTTAGCGTTAGAGATTTATAAGACTATTAACGCTTTTAATATTAGTCTCTTAATAGAAACAATGCTCTGCCTAATAACTAATAAACTTGGCTTTTTTATAATACCCCTAATTGTTTATATAGACTTATATTCTTTATATAAATGCTTAGTTAAATTAAGTATAATTAGGGAAAAAAGGCTAATAATTAATATAATAGCTTTATGTTAATTATATAAATAGCGCAAAATCACAAAGGTATAATAGGTTAATAGCAACAATAACCTCGCTGACGCTATAACAAAGGCTATACTAAATAAAGCGCTAGAACGCCTAGTTAATAATAATAAGTTAACGGTATAAGTGGAGGGTTTTGTTTAAAGGCTTATAAATTAGGCAATAAGTGTGTTTCCTTTGTATAGTATAATTATTACTCATTTTTTTTTTATTTAGGCAATTAGTTGCTTATAGCTTAAGTTTTAAATTAATCTTTTAAAGCATATAACGAGGGGTTATAAGCTGATATAAAAGATTGTTAGTGTAGGTTGATAGCTATAGCAATAGCTTGGTTTGCCTTAGACTAGAGGCATATGGCCACTAGAAGGAACTAGTTGGCTAAATGGCTAGCCGGGCCGATTTGGCCTAACGGCAATTGGAAGGGATCGTACGCATGTATGCTTAATCTCTTTGGCGTACGATGATAATTTCCCTTTCGTTTCTTTTGATGATTATTATCATTAACAATAGCAATACACTCGTTTTCACTCCCTTATTTAGACCTCTTTGTATACGGAGATTGACTTACCAACAGATACAATCTTGAGAATCTGGCATTCGCCAATGATCCGTCAAGTTGACGCGAAGAACAACATCATCGAGCTCGTCTCCAGTAATGGGACGAGTTGAAGTGCTCTACCTCTATCACCCGAGCAGGGAAATGGGAAAGGGGGTTTTCTGCCTGCCCCCGCCCCGGTGGTACGACGGAGGTGGAGTATCATCGCACGTCTCTGTCAAAAGGAGAGTCGGTAGACAGCACTTGAGACATCGTGTCTCCGTCCTGTCTTGAGCTCAGCCTCAGATGAGCTTGATGGTCCTCCTTGTCCAGCCCGCCGGAGCGCCACCCGGGGACTCGGACTCTGGAGAACGTATGTAATGTTGAATCCTGGCTATACCGACTCTGCAATAGGTATTCTTTCGCGTCGATTCTTGCTGGTTCCGAGAGGAGAGCGAAATCAAAACACTTTCTGGTGAGCCAGAATTGTTCGTGGCGTAGCAATGCGATGAGAACTGGCCCCGCGTCCGAATCTCGGTGGTCAACGTCGTCATCCATCTCGAACGAGATCCAGGTATGGGAAGAGTCCCTATCGTGGACAATGACAAGTCTTTCCGCTCTTACGAGACCCAGTGCAATGACGGTGTCCAATATTGTATAGGCTATGATGACATCCCCAAAGGGATTCCGTGTCTGCGGTTTCGAGTAGGCATCGATGACCTTAGGAGTGAATGAGTGCCGGAGAGGAGAGCGGTTCTGGTCCCACGTAAAATGCACTGGTGACTCTTGCGAGGCCCAAGGCCAACTTGGTGGCAAAGCACCCGCCCCTGATTCTCGTCTTTTACCGCCCCGCCCACGACGCCACCATTCGAGGCCTAGCACGACGGTGTCTTTCCAAAGGCTGGCAATGTACCCAACGTGATGATTTAGATAGATTGCTTTTGCTAATGAGGAGATGGCTGTCGTCCTGTCGTCCGTCTTGGTGAGAGTTCGCTGCATGTACTCGGTGACAATTGTACTGTACCAACAGCTTGCTATCTCCTCTCGACTCAGCGGATGCGCCATACTGAGGAAGGAGAGGAGATCAGGCCTGGTGTCTTGGAGAAACCTATCCTCTCGGAGACGGCAGTGATTGTACTGCCAGAATAGCTGTCTGGAGCCAAAGAATAGCAGTCGAAGGGCCAGGGTATGCTCCTGAAACACCAAGCTCTCTGGCATAATGGGCTTTTCTCAACCTCGTTGGTCCAGGTCATGCTCCTCGGATCATACAATTCCATTCCAAAATGAAGCCGACTCTAGCGCCCGTCTCGGAGTGTGGCGACGACAGTGTGAGAACCTCCATAGTATTCCCGCTCTCTAGCTTCTGGAGGGAGAGTCGGAGACGAATGTTCTCGCAGCATGCCTTCTTCTGCCGAAGGGCTAGCCGAAGCCGCAACCGTCACATCTGCGGCCAGATAAATCCCTCCCATTTTTGCCGATTCCTTGTCCCAGTCCTTCTTCGAATCTTGAACAATGCAAAGAGAGTCGACCCAGAGGTATGTCATTCCAAGGCTTGAAGTGACTCGGATCGCATCCTTCAGTGTTTGAGGCAGCCTTTTTAGGTTTATTTCCTCCAGATAATGGCTCAGGGTAGTGGAAGTGGTCCGCCAGTCTCTTTTGTCGCCTTCCTGCGCCTGGCCCCAGCAATATCTTAGACAGGCGTAGCGATAAACATGATCTTATATGTTGATCAATTTAATATGCCAAGAGTCTTGCTGTGCTTCTTTGTTTTCATCGCCTGCACCGAGACGTGTACTGATGCGAACTAGACGAGCTGGCGTCTCTTCTGGCAGAGGCTGAATCCGAAATTGACGAGTGACTTCCTCCAACGTCCAGTTGTAGGCGTGTTCTGTCTCAGGTAACCTGAATTCCTCCTTCGCCTGTGATACTGATCTCTCTGGAGGAGTATTGTCCTTCCACTGAAGACATTTCGTCAACCACTCTCGAGCAACAGATAAAGAGTACGCAGAGCCCGTGTTGGGCCCGACTCGTCGCAGCCAAGGAATTCCTGCTTTTCTTGCAGGATCATGCTCATCGGTGAAGCAGCTGATTGACGTCAGAGGCTGCTCAGACTTTGAATTGCAAGTCTCGCCGAGGATAATGCCGTCCTCATTTTCAGAGGGCCTTGGGCAAAGGTGTATGGTGACCTGAAGAAAGCTGGCGGGTGGTCGTCGCCATGGTGGAAAAGAGAGGTGATCATGGTTCTGGAATTCGACGTTTTCCTTGATCTGAAGTGGTTGAATGCGCAGGCTGACGCGAGCCTCAGCATATTCTTTCCTTTTTGTATTTGCTTTTCTTGTCGTATTTGTTCTCATAGAACCAGACAATATCATGCCAGATGCGCATGCAAAGTGGACATTTCGAGTTCTTGAGCTCCGCAATAGTCGAATGAAAATAACCCTCGGACTGTTTTGAGTGCCCCCCTTCTGGCCCCGCCAAAGCACTCTCGATGCTCATACTGGAGCACCTTTCGCAAGGATCGTCGGATGAAAGGATGTCAGAACTGCAGTCACTGAGAATGGACGACTCCTCACTCCTAGTCTCGCTGTTGGTATCAGCAGCGTTGTCATCCGGAGAACAGCGATCCTGACTCAAGACTTGACTATCTTAATCCATAGGTATGGGTGGAATCTGGAGATCAATTGTCTTCCTCCGATGCCCGCTCTCGGAATTGTCGAGTGGTCGTGGCCATCGTTGGTGTAGTTGATCTACGTTTGCCATTAGAGGTAGGATAGACCGCAAGTCAGATGCATCGTAGTCGCGGCCAACAATGAGATTTAAAGATTGAGATTTCTTTAAGCTGGACCATCCTCGGTGAGTCTGACCAGAAGACATTTCACCAGCGGCGCTGCCAATTCCGGCCGGCGACATTGAACAGGTTGATCTTGTGGTTGAATAACAGATGATTGTGACATGAACAGGGGGTCCTGAGACGCTCTTTAGTCTCAGCCAAAACATACACCTTCGCAGTGGCGCTTGTGTGTTGAAAAGGAACACATATGCGAGTCTGGGAATGGCGGAATGGCACGAACTTAATGAGACAAGTGCGCCTGATAGAGGGGTGACAGTGCCTCGTTGGCCACGGCTGCTTACTGGCTACCTACTTAAGTAGGTATTCGGCAGCTACTTACAGACACGAATTCCACTCCTACATCTGCATGTAAGCCGCATATTCGCCTACGGCCTACCGAGGGTAGTGGTGTTGAAAACTTGCAGCGGGCAACGTTCCAGCCCTAAGTGGTTCGCGAATGAGCAATTTCACAAACATGGTGGCCTGCATGCCCTTTCCAAGTGCGGCTTTGACCAGGATTGTTTTAGGTTAGGAAAACAAATGAGCCTGGCGAAGCCGTGGCGGTGTCCCGGTTCTTGGGCTGATTCGTAAATTGTAACGAACGAAAGGGACGAATTACTCTATCAGCAGGTCTAGCTACTCGAGACCGTAGAAGGGACCCCATGAGACAGGAGGGTGCATCTTTTTTTGTCACTCCCGTTCAAGTAAATTGCAAGCAAGGAGGCATGTCGGATCCCTAGCTTTGGTTCTGGCATCTTTTGTTGCGGTTATTCTTGACCAGTTCTTCAGTGTCTAGGTACGAATTGAGCAGCCCCGGGCGCTCAGGTGGATCCCGACGAGACGAACGTCAGTCACTTACATCAAGTACCAGGGACCTACAACACGAAATTATCAAAGAACACGCAATATGACAATAGACAAAGGTAGGACAAGGCTTTCACAGCTTGGCTCACTGCCTCTGATACTACACATGTAATGCTTAGGCCAGCACTTCCATTATGTGTACAAAGTACAGACGACTCTTCCGTAACTAGCCGTACACAGAACCGTGGACGCGGTCAAGTCGAGATGTAAGATGAAGCACATGAATTCTTGCATGCACACATATAAGAACCGATTTCATACAGGGGTATATCATCGTGACGTTTGAAAAAGAAATGATTCGGTATGCAATATTAGAAAAGTGAACGTTATACATTACACCCGGGTTGTTTTGGAACCACAAACGCCAACACTATGCTATGCCGATTTTCCCACGCAAGGAACTCAAATGCACCTTTAATCACCCTCCCCTGAAGACAAGTAAGAGACGGCTCTGGACTCCACCCAGGGTCGTCGAGGCTGCTTGCTAAGCCTCCTGCCCTCATAACTGCCCACCGTGAGGAACGAGCCCCTGGTGCTCGGCGGGAACTCTTGCCACCTGATACTCTTCTTCCTCATCACACCCTGCGGACTGACGGCAGACATGTACGGATTCGTGCTCCGACCCTCTTCCATGGCCCGCGTTTTACCTCTGTGCTGAGTAACATCCAGCACACCAAACTCCTCGGTCTCCGCCCACAGCTCCTCCTCCGAGACATCGCTGTACCTGAGAGGCACAGGTGCGCCGAAGCGAAAGCTCCTGTTGGCGGGCGCCATGAGCGCCTCGTCGGCACGCATGCGCGCCAGGTGCCACTGCACCCAGTACATCTGCTCGTGCTCGCGGAGGTAGCGCTTGCCGTGGAAGCCCTTGAGCACGACGCCGCGCGACAGCATGCCGAGGCTGCGCCGGAACTCGGCCTTCTCGTACATGCGGCGCGTGAGCCACTCGACGTCGGAGCTCTGGATGACGTCGGGCAGCGAGAGGCTGGACGGCACCGCCTCCTTCTCGCCGACCTCGCCCGTGAACTTGGCCCACGGGCCGACCATGGAGAGCAGGGAGACCTGCGCGCGCGCGAGCGCCACGGGGTCGTTGGGCGGGACGACCTCGCCGTACTTCTGGTCCAGGTCGTCCGGGTCCGTCAGCACCAGGGCGGTGGCGCCGACAGCCGTTGCGACGATGGGGACGCCGGCGAGGGCGGCTTCGGCGATCGCGAGCGGGAGACCCTCGGACAGCGACGAGTTCATGAATAGCCATGCGTCCTTGAGGACTTCCTGCGGCCGACCGAATCCACCCAGTATCACCTTATCGCTCATCTTGCACTGCTGGATCAACTTGACAATGTCGATGGTGTACTGAGGCTCACGATCTTGAGCGCCGTACACGACAAGCCGGTAGTCCTTGAAGCCGAACTTGTTGATGATGACATCGGCTGCCAGGACGGCGGTACGCACGTCCTTGATGAACTGCACATTGGACAACATCACCACCGTGGGCACCTCGGTACGAACCTTGTCAACGGGCTCGAAGGCGTCCATGTTGCCCACGCCGTTGACGATGGGGTCAATCTTGCGTCGGAACTGGTTGCGATGGTTGACCTGTCCACGATCCGTGCCGAGGTCGGCCTCCCAGATCGGATTGAAGAAGGATGTGCACGGCAAGATAACGTCGGCGTGAAAGTAAGCCAGTCTGGTAGCGAGGCCGATGCCAGCGAGAAGCATCGTCTGAACGGGAATAGACAGTTCGCACTGGGCGGGCGAGATGTTCAGGCAGCACTCACGCCAGAGAATGGCGTGGTCCCAGATACCGAATGTAGTGCCCCGCTTGTACTTCAGAAGCATACCAAACAGACTGCTGATACCGTGGTGAGTACTCTGGAACACCTGAGGGCAGTTCTCAGGCGTCTGCACGCTAAAGATGAAGAAGTACGACTTGTAGATCGCCATCGAATCCCGGAAGTCAGTCATGGTCGGCCGAGACAGCTCGAAAGCCTCGGAGGGATCCATGATGTTGGGATCATCGTAGCTCTCCAGCCAAGCCTCTGACCACGCGACGGCAACTTCTTTGCTGTTCCAGGTGACATTGTAGTCCTTGTGCTCAAAATATTTGAACATGGTGAGCATGACATTGCTGAAGTGCAGTAGGTCAGGGCGAGAAACCGAGCGCGTCCTTGCACCCTTGACGAACTGCTTCAGAATCGGAACGAAGGCGCCAATGATATCACGATGAGTGTGAGTATCGGCGATCTTGCGATCGACCTCTGACTGGAGCAGGTTGTCGATGACACCGTGGTTAGGCACCTTGCCATCGAGACCCCATAGAGGTAGGATCTTGAGCGACTGGACGTTCTTTTCGATCTGGAAACGAGGGATACCGTACTCGTTGGCAGACTCGGCGAGAACGTGATTGCGGATGGTGCTGTGGCCGTTGACCAGATCGCGACGGCAGTTGGACACACCGCCAGGCGCCTCGGGCCAGCAGCCGACATCGTTGAAGATGACGGAGATGCGATCCTGCGTGTCCTTGAAGCAGTCTTCCGGGCGAGTCGTCATCTGGTTCGCGTCCTTGCCCAAGCCCATGGAGTACAGGTCGGAAGCCTTGATGGGCAACATGCACACTTCCGAGACGTCCTTCTCGATCTCGATGGCGGCGACGATCTGCTCGATGTTCTCGTCCAGCTCCCTCTTCGCGGAGGTAAGCCGGCCAGACGAGCGGTAGCTCCAGTACTTCTGAAGCGTCGGCTCTTCGCGCAGGATCAGCTCGTCCATCCAGCACGCGGTGATGCCGTCGAGCGAGTTGGACTTGAGCCAGTTGTTCCAGAGCTCGGTGCGCAGCCACCAGGTCGGCGTGCGTGTGTAGATCTTCTTCTTGGAAAAGTAGCTCCACGCGCCCGGGTTGAGGATGGTGGAGAAGGACTTGACGCTGCGCTTGCCGGCGTACTTGGCGATGCGTCGCACGTCGTCCCGGTGGTGGCGGATGAACAGGTCATCGTTCTCGAAGGAGACGTCCGTCGGGCGGGTCTGCATGATGGACTCCTCGCCGAAGACCTGGGGAGCCTGCGCGATGAGAGACCGCGTCTCGCCGTCCTCCAACACAGTGACCATGGTCGGATCGCGACGATGGGCGTAGTTGCTCGTCGTGGTGTACATCTTGCTGCCGATCTTGCGGACGACACGGCAGATGCGGTCGGAGGGAACCCAGTCGAGCTTGGCGCCAACATCAGCTCGCAGAGGCACACCCCAGTAGACGGCGAAGCTGTCGCTGTTCATGGCCTTGGATTTCTTGAACTCGGCGCGGAGGATCTCATGGCTGTTCTTGGGGCTGGACTTGTACGAGTAGACGAACTCGTACTCTTGAGCATCAAATACCATGACACCGTGAGTCACGCGTCCATACTTGTCGTAAAAGCAGCGCTTGAAGTTATCGCCGTCAATGACCTCCTTGTAGGCGGGCCATCGGCTGCGGGACCTCTCAGGATAGAAGTAAGTGGAATAGACAAATGGGTTGGCCTTCTTGTCCTTGCCCGACGACTTGTCCTTGCCCGACGACTTGTCATTGCCCGACGACTTGTCCTGCCGGCTGGAGAGCCGATAGAGCTCGTCGTACACAGCCGTAGATGCGGGCTCGGCATCCGTTGGCCGAGCCGTCAGTGTCTTGTCGAAGATCTCAAGGGTGATCGAGTTCTGCTCATTGCGCCCGGCGAAGCCGGTGATGATCTTCCTGGGTTGCTCGATGATGACACGATCCTTGAACAGTGTCCTCGAGGCGCCCTTCTTCGCCAAGCGGGAGATACGAACCAGGTTCTTGCGGTGGTAAATAAGAAGCACGTAAACCCAGATGTTCTTGAGGAACCAGCAGATGCGCCAGAAAGACAGGATGAGCCAGAGGATCGGTCCACGGGCGTACCAGTAGCGGACATTGTACCACAACTCACGCTCGACATCCGAGCCGGCACCAGTGAGGATGCCCACCCATTTCGCGAAGGCGGAAGGGAAAGCGCCAATAGCCTCCACGAGGTTGTGGAAGAAGCCAAACTGTCCCGGACCGACCTGTACCGGCGAGCAGTGCAACTCAGACTTCGCCAGGGGCGCGGCGCCGGTCTCGAGCGAGTACTCAGCATTGATGTGCTCACGCTCCTGGGTCTTCTCATAGATGCCCAGTGCGATCTCCAGGTGGAAGTCAGAGGTCTGCAGGTCGATCGACTCCATAGCCATCCACTCGTGTAGATCGCGAGAGACAGACACGGGATCGCCGAGAATGCGGCACATGATGACCTGGCGGACGTAGGGCGGGAGAACGCTCCACTTGGTGTCGACATGAACACCGAGACACAGGTGCTTCATGACCTTGAGATTGGTCTTCCGCTGGATCTCCATCAGTGTAGGCAAGTCCGAGGTGGACAGCTCAAAGTCAATACGACGGGACATCTGCTCTGTCTCGTGGAGGAAATGTTCAGCCTGAATGGCGCGCTGGCGATCCATATTGAAGATAGCGCGAGCGGTGTGGAACAGGATGGCCTCGGTAGCGAAGTACGCGAGCAGAGGCTGCCAGGTCGGGACATCGACCTCGTCTTCGAGCAGGTAGCCGGTCGAGATCTCGAGGATATCACCATCGTACCTGCTGAACGACATGGAGCTGCCAAAGCCCCTTTCGATGAAGGCGGTGCGGGTGCTGAGGTTCAGCTCAATCCGGCCCGCCTTCCACATCTCAAGGGCCACCTTGAGCACATCCTCAGACCATACGGCATTCTGAGCGTGCTGGTTTGGCTGGGCAACACTCAGACGCAGGAGCTCAGGGATCCTCTCGCAGATCGCCGAATTCGAGACGACAGAGACCTTGTTACCAGGAAGACTCTTCCACGGAACGACTTCTGCGGTCTCTGAAACAGACATGCTGGGGTTTGACAGCCGTGGTTGCGTCCAACAAGTAGCGGCACTGCTTCCGGACGGCGATGTGGGCTTGGACTCCTGGAGATGCAAGTCCTTCCAGACGAAGAAGGTCGTCAGGCCGGCGGCCAGAAGTGCAGACACATTGAGGGCGATGACATCAGTGTAGAAGAAGGCGTTGTTCCCGTAAATCCCGTGAAGAGTGCATCCCACGACGAAGCCAACACACGCGCTGGAGAGGATGGCCGCAGTGTGATAGCTGACGTCTGTGGTGAAGCATCGGTTGAACTGGAAGATCATGACGCCCGTGTATGCAATGCAATACGCGTAAAATATGATGACGACGTCGGTAGTCTTGACAAAGATCCACAATAGGATGCACGAGAAGCCAAACCAGAAAATGAGGCGCTGGGACAGCTCAAAAAGAGCGCCGAGATACTTCTTGCGGCGCCGAGACTCCCAGCTCTTCTCGACCTCTTTGGCGTGCGCGAAGTCCACCAGCTTCTCATCAGATAGGTTATAATTGCCGGACCAATATTTCTGCAATGTCCCGTCGAGAGTCATGACGGACGCACAAAAGTACAAGATGGCGAAGCAGATGCCGTAGCGTGCCGAGGCGTCGATGAAGACACTGATTTGGTTGTACTTGGCGCTCATGACGATGCTGACCCAGCGATCCATCAGAGTGACCAAGAACAGACCGACGCTGACGCCAATGTCATACTTGGCATAACGGAAGAGGCTGAAGATGTTGTGCTCCTTGAGGCCTTGAGACATCTGCTCTTGTGTCTTCATGGCCTGATTCACCTGGCCGAACCAAGCCGGTGTCAAGGTGTCCGCACGTGGTCTGGCAGGGTCGTCTTTCTTGAGCAGCCAGTCCAGATACGGCATGCCCCTGGCGACTCGGGCGACCACAGGATCGGCGTGGGAGGTGGCGCCGAATCCGAAGATGCCGTGGTTGAACTGCTCAACCTTTTTGCGGAACGCCAACAGTGCCACCTTTCTCTTCATTTCGGGTGTCATGTCCTCGACTGTTTTGACTCGCGTGAGAGCCTTGCTTTCTTGATCTTGGTTCGTCTCCGAGGCCGTTTGAGCAGCTTCAGCCTCCAGCTTGGCGTTGTACCAGCTCATGATGTCCTTCTCTGATATGCGGGGGATTTTGGTCATCCAGGTTGACCATTCGTGGCAGAGACCACGGTACTGAAGCAGGATAAGGAATAAGAACCCGTACGCCACTGGCAGGTAGATCTGTAGGTCGTGGTCGGGCGAGAATGTAGAAATTAGGGGTGCGAGAAAGAATGTGGGTATCGTCCGCCACAAAACCGTGCGGCCGGATGTGAGGGGACTCCCTCGTTGATGCATGGTTGCCAAAACGCCTGTCCACACGTCAGCGGATGCTTGGATACTGTGATCAAGCAGTGAGACTTACCGAGAATGTTCAAGTACATTGCGATGGCCACAAGGTACAGGAAAAACACAATGCCTGCAAATACATCTGCCTTTATGGTGAAGATAATGAAACCAACAATGCCGACGAGGACGGTGAGGACAAATCCTCCGGACAAACGCTGAACATGGAAATAGATCATGTTGTCGTAGGCATACTATCAACTTGTCAGCAGGTGCACTCATCGACGTCGAAATAGGGGTCACTTACGTTGCAAATGTAGTAATTACCAATGCTGCCAACCCAGCCAGTAACCCCAGCCGAGATGAGCAGCGACATGAGAAGCGCATAGCACGCAGCTGTGAGGTATTCGATGCTCAACCACGCAGTCATGAACAAGCCTCTTCCCAGAAATGTCAAAAGCAAGATGTCGATGATAGCAGGAAGACAGAATATCGACAGAGCGCCGAAGTCGGCAAACTTCTTTCGAATGTTCAGTGCGGTCTTGGATACGTCGAAGCCCTTCCTTGACGGGCCATCGGGGTCCATCTCCTCGTCCACGCCGCCGCCGGGTTCCGGTTTCGCGAAGACAGTCATGATCTTTTTGTCCTTGAAGCCAGCCGGGGGCGGATGCTCCTCGAGGAAACCTCGGTAGCGGTCGTAGATGATCTCGCCGAGATCTCGGGGCAACATGCCGAAATAGGCCTCGCATTGGGATCCCAAGGCCCAGAGCTCAGAGAATACGGCGGCCTGGTCGCGTTGGGACAGGAAGAAGGGGCAGCGATCCGTCGTCTCAATGTACACGTCCTCAAATGCACCCGTGCGCACGGTGGAGAAAAAGATGAGAGCAAACAGGTCGGCGTTGACGTCGACGTACTCGCAGTCGGTCCAGGAACACCAGGGGTCGTAGGCGTGCAGCAGAGCATCAGTGAGGGTGTTAAGCTTCTCACGGTCCCCGGAGAACAGAGCGTCAACGACGATTCCGTCGACGAGATGGTAGAGATGGAGCAGGTTCGGCACGGAAGGAAGCTTGTGAGCGCCCAGACGGACGAAATCTTCCAGGCGCCGCTGCAGTAGAGACTCCATGTCTTGCGAGCCGCCGAGGAAGCCAAACGACGCGGCGTGGTTCCATGAGTGCATGGACGCGTCTTCGATGAGGACCGTTCGACACTGCTCCTCAATCCCGTACTTGAAGTGGTGCTCCATGTTCGACACCTTGATCTGTTCCAGGAGGAAGAGCGTCTCTGCCGGAGTGGCGTTATCAATCTGATGACGAATGCTCAAGGGAAGAACAATATCCTCTTCCGACGTGCTGAGAACCCGCTCGAAGCGCAGCTCCTCCTCATACCGCTCAAGCCGAGGGATGTCATGGTGCGCCAACCACGTGTGCAGCACCGTGGCCACGTCGCTCGGACATCGTCGCGAAATGAACATGTCAATCTCGCCCATCGTCGAATCCCGGTGCAGCTGGTCCTTGGAAACCTTGTGCGCGGCGGAGACACCCCAGAACTCGGCGGCATTGTCGGGGAGCGTGAAGCCGCTGCCGAGGCCCTTGTATATGAAAACCTTCTGCGTCTTGAGGCCCGTGACCAGCGATTGGACGAGGATGTAGTACTTGGAGTCCCGAGGGTACTGCTGGTATGCCCCGATAAGCTTGGTGATCTCGCCTTCGGAGGCGCGCTGCAGCATCTTCAGGGTCCTGAGATGGATCTGCGTGTCCAGCACAGCCTCATGTTGGGCTGTCGTGGGCTCACTGAGCATCGGGACGCAACCGTAGAGGGATATCTGCTCTCCCTGCGATGTGCGTTCCCAAAAGTCTTCTCTCGTTGGAGCGAACGGCACGTAATCGGGTGGTGTGATCTTGATAGGCCGTTCGGTCCTCAGGTTCTGCAGGTCCTCAGCAAGAGGCAACGGCCTCAAGAGCTCACCGATATTCGGGATGATCTGCTGAAGCTCGCCGAACGGCAAGCTGGCCACCTTCTCGATCGAGTCGCGCCGTCCGTTGCCCACATGCGTGATCCTCTTCCGCTGCATCCAGGAGCTCTGCAGCTCTGACAACTCAGACCTCCTGAGATACTCGAAGGCGCTCAGGCTCAGCGGCATCTTGGTCGGTGCGCCGTTGGACGCGGTCGGAGACAAGACCGGGCCATGTTCGAAGGCGGCCGCAAAATGGTCAGCCAGCTTCACCGATCGTCGCACCACTGCTGCGGAGGGTCGCTCATGCCAGCGATCCAGGAAGCCAACGAAGAAGGTCGGCCTCTCGAGTCGCTGGTCCGCGACCTTGGTCATGACGTCTCGCAGGGCCACCGACCGGAAGTAGTCCCTCCTCGTTCCATCTTCGAGGATAGCCGCATTTTCGATGATGAGACCGGAGACGAACTTCAGGTTGACCGTCCCGAGTACCTTGCTGTCGTGGTGGCACTTGAGGATGACGGGGACCCCGAGCTCACAGAGCCCGATGAGAATCTGCGTGACGATGGTCTCAGCCCTGTCCCCGAGCAGACCAAGGTCCAGAACCAGACCAACGACAGCATTGTCGCTGTAGACATTGAACAAGTAGTCGACGGTCGACGAAGGCGAGAAGGCGGCTGCAGATTCAATTTGTAGGTCTTGGCCGTCGACTAGCCCCAAAACGGGAGTTGACGGAGGCACACCAGCGATGGTGCTCGAGGTTTCGGAGAAAGAACCTTGGTCGACGTCGTCGATAGCAGCGGCTGCCGCTAGGAACGGCAGGGCAATGACGAGGAGGTCGTGATCGACTCTGAGTTTCCCAAGGTTTGGCACAGGGCTGTCCTTTCCAAAGACACAAAAGGACTGGATCGCGGATAAGTCCACACACGGCATCGGCTCCATACGCCTTGCTCTCTCAAGAGTCCCCCCACTGCTGGCACTATCTGGGTGTTAGCAAGAAGTGCCCGAGTTTCAAAATTGTAGGGAAACCTTGCAGACGGACCTTTTCCTTCTTCTCCTCCATGATGTGAAGGCCAACGTTGCCAGTTCGCCTATAAATAAGATGGTTGGAACTCCCAGGGCCACAATGGCGATTATGAAGGTGACCCATTGGTACGGGTACAGGAGGCGCTCGCTGCTCGGCAGAATGTTGTTGCAGTAAATCTTCCAGTGAGTTCCATTGCCGCAGAAGTCCTTGGCTGGGTCTCCTGTGAGAGGCAGCTGGTTGAGAGACGCCATGGTGATGTTGAACAGGCAGCTGTGGAAGGCGGGTTAGGGAGGTCGCAGTGCAGCGCAGGACAATGCGCACTCCCGACGACTGACACGACACAAGGACGTCAAGGAAGTATAAGGAATGCGGCATCGACGAGTGGAAGAGCTGCCGGAAGCCTCCTAGGTTACCCAGACCATAGCTGCACAGATTGGCCAGAGACGAGCAGCAAGACGGCTTGAGCGTAGACGGACTACCCGCTGGTTTCTTTGTTCCAAGGATGAAAAGGGAATAGGCGGATCAAGTACCGACGGCGTGTGGAGCGGACCGGAAGATGGGCGACGGGAGGAGAGATGGATCTAACAAAGAGACCGGATGCAGGAAGAAGAAAATGCTAAGGTATTCGACGAAATGTGGACAAGATTATTAGCTCCAGGGGGGGGGGGGGCATACATTCGTATACGCCGTCACCAGGTTTCGTCGGGAGCACGAAAACAAGAATCAGGCAGCGCAACGCAAAAGAGGCAAATAGGAGACCCGACCCGTATGCCGAATGAACTATTTAGAAATACGGTCCTACTAGTAGCGCTGGCGAAAATTGGTTTTCACTCGATCGTCAGTCTGAAATTCAGCCTTCGCTGTGAACGGGGCGTTGGTGATCCCACAAGCTGGGCAAGGAACGCCACAGGCTCTGTCCGCGGAACATGGGGCTGACACCGCCGCGAGAGGCGGGCCTTGACACGGACATGGCGATGCATGGCCCAAGACTTAGGACCGAACGAACGAGGGCGCGCAAGTCAGGGGCCACGAGAACCGTGCCCCGGCTGCTATGTAAGTACGAGCCCTCAAGGTACAGCCCAGTAGCTGACCAGAGGCTGCCGGGCCCAGTGCATGTGCCACTACACTAGGCCGTCGCCAGCATAGCTCCGTCGACAGCATGTCGTAATCTGGGCCAAAGGGATGCTCATCTGAACTACTACGAGACTCGAGACGTCGGCCTCACTCCGCTCATGATCAGAGGTGCCAGGTATGCAGGCGTGCCAAGCTTCTGCCGTCTAGGCTCAGATGGCCTTCGAGAATCATGCAACACAAAGGAGTGACAACACTGGCATGCAGCTTTAAGGTTTCTTGCCTCATCAAAGGGCAAAGTGCGAACGCAGCTGAACCTCACCGTGCCACTTCGGAGAGCTGGTGGCCGTTTCCCTGAACGGAGCGCGGAGATGTTGGCTTCGTCTGCAAGTGGTACACAGTAAAAAGTAGTGTGCACCAGCGCATGGCATCATCCAGCAACTGGTCGTCGCCTTGCATACGCATACAGCAGTCAACGGCGCGGGCCATGTGCCAGGTGATGGCGAGGAGAGGGCAGGTCGTTGGGCCCGATGGCTGAGAATGGAGCCACGGTGGGCTTTCCCCCCCCCCAGCTGCCACAGCCGGCAGCGATTGGCATGAGGTACCGCCGGGGTGAAACAGGGCGATGCGATGTTACCATGGGGCCGGGAATTAGAACACAGGCGACAGACCTGCGAAACTCCAGCGGGCGGGCGAGTGCCAGAACTGGACGCGAGAGGCAGAGCTGGCTGGCAGAGCTCGCAAGCAACAAGATGGCGATTCGGCTCCCTCGCATGCCCAGCCCAGGCTCTGCTATTCCTGTGGTAAATGAAGGGCGGAAGGCCCACTCACCCAACAGTGGCCTCCATCACGAGGTACTCGGCGGTATTGTGATACAAAGTTTCGGCGCCATGCAGGAGATCTTCAGTGCCCCGCCACACATCGACGCATACTTGCTACGTTGTTGCACCTGGCACTCGGTGTCCGCAACTCTGTACTGTTAGACACCTGCACGCGAGGGCCCCGGATGCCAGACTACCGACGGTGTTCGGCCTGTGTTCGTGAAGCTCAGGCAGCACAAATGCTATGTAGTGCCGTGCAGACTATGGGGGATCCTGATGTCGATCCCATCAGGTGTCTATACAGTACCTGGTCTCTCGCAGCGTAGCTGTACGTACGAGTACGAGTGCCATGGTGGTGGTACATCGTAGATGTGAGTGATGTTCTACAGCATGTACCACTCCGGCTCCACCTCGAAGGTGAGCAACGTAACACTGCATCAGAGGGGTCCAGAAATCCCGAGTACGACGTCAGGGAGAGTTCGAAAAGGATCAATCAGTCCGTCTTTTCACCCTCCTCTTCTGCCGGGCGAGAAGAGGACTAAGGACAGAATGCACTTGTACGGTAGTCCACGGGATGGTACAACGTGGCTGGTAGGGGATGGCATTGGCATGGCGGATCCCCGAAGTGAGCAGGAATGAGCATGCCGAGCAATTAATGTGTGGGCATTCTCCAAGGTCAGATAGATGGTGACCGCAGACAGGAAGAGAATAGAAAACCGAAGTTAATCCCGACGGCTGGGATATTTTTCGTTGGTACGGTACCGGTAATTTGGAGGAGTTTGAGCTAAAGACGCAGGTTGGTCAAGTTTGGCAAGGTTGGGTGACAGAGGTGGTCTTGGCATCCCACCCACACACTACTTATACTTAGTACACACTATTGACGTGCCGGTACTTTTCCCAGGTGGCGGGCTGGTGCTGTCTGCAGACCCGCCTACTAGCATATTCAGTAGGCATGCCTCTATGCGGTATTGCCATGTCCCCTGTTCCTAGGATCCTCCCTTTCTTCGAGCCCCGGCCAAGGGCCGGCGCTTCTAGGCTGGGGTAGCCCTGCAGGCGATCCATGGCCCCATGAGATGCAAGGGTGGGGCTCGCCGGATCGGGCCAACTGCCCACCGACGACCTCGCCCCAACCTTGTCAAACCTTTCATCCCACCTCACCTCACCAGTTCACGTCAGATGCCAATTTGACGTCGTCGAAGAAATGTACACTTCCTCTATTATGCTATGCTACCTGTGTACTTCGTGTGCCCGGGAGCAAAAGCAAGCCACGGCCACTAGCGCTTCCACATCCCGCATGTCGTCGACGTCGGACTTCCAAGTTCCCACGTCTCGATGCCTGGAGGATCCCTTTCTACGCTCTCGTCGGGCCGATCATCGAATTCTATACGCACTCCGGCGCAGCACGGCGCAGCACAACGCAGCACAACGCAGCACAGTGACGACACGCCGGGCAGCCCGACGGGCCATGACGAGGGATCGATCGCGATGGACAATGTCCACGAGCAAAAAGAACCTGAGTGCCGAGGCCCCTTCTCAAGTCTTGTGATACCGGTATATCTTTGCCTGGTTCTGAGCTGCGTCCCGCGTCGCAGGCAGGGTGTGAGATATGGGCGGCGCAACGCCCTCGGGCAGGCC
Source organism: Dendrostoma leiphaemia (assembly GCA_026120015.1). Taxonomy (NCBI): domain Eukaryota; kingdom Fungi; phylum Ascomycota; class Sordariomycetes; order Diaporthales; family Erythrogloeaceae; genus Dendrostoma; species Dendrostoma leiphaemia. The sequence goes on along the minus strand of JALRMF010000319.1, from coordinate 38,649 downwards.
GCTCCGTCTCTCTCAAAGAGTGCTTGGCCGATTAATCCAAGCTTGGTCCCTCCGTAGCGACATCCCGGCCATTTAGGAAAGCCGACGACGACCAAAGTTCGCCGGAGCTTTAACCCGACACCCAGGTTCGACAGCTGAACCGGTCCTCACACTACATACCGGTAGTTCCATAGCTGTGGTACTATGCTCGCACTGCGGCAATGCCAGCCCAGGCGCGCCAGCGTCAGCGCGGGAAGATGAAGCCAAGCTGCGTGAAACAAAGAGGTACGGTCCGACCACAGCGGCGCGTCCAACGCCTCCGTCAGCGATCGTTGCTACCGTCGCAAAGGTCCCGCAAAGGTCCCTGCCGTTGACTCGGACCGTCGGCACTGACCCTGCCGCCCCAATAACTATCAATAGACTCTTCACCAGTCGCCATGACCACGCAGCAGGCGTACAAGCTTTTCAGCACAAGCCAACGTTCCATACTATTGAGCGCGGCATGCATGTGTTACCGCACGTTGGGAGCGCGCCTGTGTCAAGTTGGATGAGTCAGCCCGTTGGAAAACCAACCTGTGCTGACTTGTTGCGACTTCTCTACCCGGACCCCACGACACCGGAGATTCACAGCCGCAAATTATCTGATGGATGAGGCTCAGAATTTAAGCCATGACAACGGACCCAAATTCTGTGATGGCGCATGCCCCACATTCGGCCGATTGGCTGATGCGAAACGCCCGGCCCTCGTCCCGGTCATACTAGGCAGCCCCTTGCTCATATTGAAAGCTTTAGCAATCTCGGCTTTGACTGAGGCCCTTCCCACTGAGGCCCTTCCCGCGACTAACAGGACCGGAGCCAGGACCAGGACCAGATGACCCCTGGCTAAGGTGGTGACATCGGTCAACATGACTGACATTGGCTTCGTGCAAACTTGGATGTGCGGAACGCCTTCATGACGATTCCAGGCTGTTGCACAATCCCGTCTTTCTCCTGCCGCCGGCTCTACTTGGCTGCAGTAGGCCTGCCACCGCGGCTTCATACCGTTCGAATGAGGCCTCAAGTCATGCTCCACCAGCTCAGGTTGCTAGGACTCGACCTCTTGGCTGCCGGTGTACGAGCAGAGGTACTCCCGAACGTACTGCGTTGGCATTCACTTCGTATGTAACGGCCAGGTCATCCATGCGCCCTGCCGCTTGGCTCAAAGCACATACCGCATCTGCAACGTCGTATTCTCAGATCATGCACTATTCTTCCCTGCCTTCCATGGCCCCAACACCTTGGAGGTCTTGTTGTGGGATTTTCTCGACCAGGTTCAGCCTTGGCCAGATAGCCAATACTGAGGCCGCGACGTCCTGCCGTCCAGATGCGGCTCTCTCGCAATCCTCGCACCTTTTTTGCTTCCTTCTCTTTTCTGTACGCCCAGTGGCTTTGGCTCATCCGCCATATCGGGTCCTTGGGGTCGGTGGCTTGTCTTCAATATTCCCAACGCGGTCAACGTCTTGTCTAGTGGCTTCGTTGTCTTTTCTGCATTCAACGTAGCTGGGTTGTTGCCTGGGCTGGGTGGCTTCTTCTCACGTTCCGCCTCGGCAGGACAGAATTAGCTGTGGTGTTTTAACGCCCCTTTACGAGATTCTCTCACAGGCGCTGACCTCTCGGTCTCCGCCTCATGCCTGTGCTACGCCCCCTAGCTTCTTGGCGTTACAGTTCAGCCTGATGTAGTAATATGGAGGCTCTCGTACCTGGAAATAACAGGAGGTTTGTGAGCGGCGCGCCACTTCAGCATGAAAAGGACAGAGCGCCAAAGGTTGCTGGTTGGGGGCGTTGGTGAAGCAACCGTTATTCAAGCTACCCCTGGCGGCGCGAGCCGAGCCCAGAGACCCCTCAGGGACATTTGTTCGACAGAGACCGTTCGAGCCTTCGTTTGTTGGAGATGACTCGACCCATTGCTGAGGCTCAGGCAGGAGGACCTGCCTGAGCTGTCCCGAGGGCTGACCAGACGCGACCAATCGGTCTACCCATCGCCTGTTGGCGCCTACCAGGGCTTGGGCTGTTCTTTTCTGTCTGCTTCTATGTCGTGGCCCTCTCGTTAAGGCACGTCATATCGTTGCTTTGTTTCACCAACTCATGGTATCCTTTGACTATTCCAGAAACTTTTCCACACTACGAACAAGCCTGATGTTCTAGCCCGTGAGACATGGCTCGCTTCATTCCGAGGTTGCCTACCCTGGGCCTCCATGAGCTGACCGACTCTTAGGGTGTCATTCATTGACATATCTCTCACTCACAGACGGCTGAATCACTCCATCTTTGTCGTGCGTTAGCCAATATATCGGTCATCTACCTGCGTGCTTCGTCCGACGACGATACATCTCTAGTGTTCCTCCCGTTCGGCTGATGCCACCGAAACTATTGAATCTACTCACTCGCTTGCACTATCGAACAACGCCTCGACATAACCTCCACCCCCCCCCCTCCGCTCGTTACAAAAGACGCTCTCGTTGCTGACCTTTCTCCCGTGTGATTTTCACTCACCTCATCCGAGTCTCCCGATCTTCCTCAATCCTCTCGTTAATACACAAGCATCACAATAATGGAGGAACAAAAGCAACAGCTGTCTCTCGAGTCGGTGGCTTCGCTAGACAGCTACGCGTCTTCACATCCCTCCACAGGAGCCTCCTCCCCATCAGAGCGCTCAGCACTTGCCAGCTCACCACTCAGCACACCAGAGACATACGATCTCGAGGATGCGCCACCACTCAACGTCGCGGGCGGGAACGGCCTCGGCCTCCACTCCTCCATATCTGACCCAACATATGTTCTTGTGATTGGAGGTTTAGGCTTCATCGGATCTCACACAGTTCTGGAACTCCTCAGAGCCGGTTTCAATGGTATGTTCTCCTGCCCTTGGCAGTGCGACGGCGGGCATGTACTGGCGCCACACAAGCTAACACCATGCAGTGATTGTAGTGGACAACCTTAGCAACAGCTATGAGAGTGTGCTACACAACATCAAACTCATAGCTGGGAAAGAATGTAAAGAGAAGGGGGTTCGGATGCCGCTCGTCCACTTTCATCGCGTCGACTATAGAAGTCGATCCATGCGCTTCCTGCTGGAGAGTTACACCGACCTCATACCCGTGTCAGGTCCATCACCGTCGTCGTCAACATCGGACGCATACGAATCAGAAAGGAGACAAATGACATACCGGTCCCGAATCACAGGGGTCATACACTTCGCCGCCTTCAAGTCCGTCTCGGAGTCTATCGGCAAGCCTCTGGCATACTACAACAACAACGTCTGCGGTCTCGTCTCACTCCTCGAGCTGCTCGACAAGTTCGCCATCCGCAACTTCATCTTCAGCAGCTCTGCCACGGTCTATGGCTCCAAAGCCAATGCCGGCGTGCCCCTTCGTGAAGAAGACCTCGTTCACTTCCCCGAGACGATTCGGGACTCCAACAACACCCCGGTCGACCTTACACCCACCGTCTCCGGCCTGACATGTCCCTACGGCCGCACCAAGTACATGGCGGAGGCCATCCTCGCCGACCTCGCTGAGGCGGATGACCGCTGGCGCATCGTGGCCCTGCGTTACTTCAATCCCGTGGGGTGCGACCCGTCTGGCCTCCTCGGCGAGAATCCACGGAATGTGCCGACAAATCTGTACCCCGTCATCACACAGGTTCTCACCGGCGACCGTGCGCAACTTGATGTGTTTGGATCCGACTGGGACACGCGTGACGGTAGCGCGGTTCGTGACTTCGTCCACGTGCTAGACGTCGCCAGAGGCCACATCGCAGCCCTACGGCCGTGCCCAACGGCGGCGGCGGCGGCAAAAGAGATAGAGTCAACAGAGCCTCCAACGGAACCTGAAACAACACGTACTGACGCCAGCGCTACCGAAGCGGAAACCGACGCTAAACAGCCCGCCCACATCGCGCCTACCGGCTTCCGCGCCTACAATCTCGGCAGCGGAAACGGCACCACCGTGCTCGAGGCGGTCCGGTCGCTCGAGGACGCCGCGGGCAGGCCGATCCCCTTGCACCACCAAGGGCGTCGGGCGGGCGACGTGGGGTCGTGCGTGGCGAGCAATGCGCGCGCGCGGACCGAGCTGGGCTGGATGCCCCGCGAGAGCATCACGCAGTGCGCTGCCGACCTCTGGAACTTTGTCAGCCGCGCCGTGGGCGTGTCGTGAGGGAATGCAGGCCGCGGACGACATGTCGTCGGAAAAGAGCTCGACGAGGCGTTCGGCGTCCCGGCACGGCTCGTGCACACCCACACTCCACACGCACACACGCCCCCCACACAGTACGAACACACACCGACTATTGGTGGCGGTGTGACGGGATTTGGGCCATGTGTTTTGTGCCTGAGACAAAGCGTGGGCTTGCCTGTCTTGGACGTCATTTTTCCTTTGTTTTGCAAAAGAATAGTTGGTGGCGGCCGGCCGGTCCTCTTCGCGCAGGGGCTCGAGAGGCGGCGGCTTACTGAATTTGGGCAACAGCCACCAGCATTATTTGCTTCTTCTGCTTTCTTGACGGTTCGGTCAACATCGCATTTCCCAATCCAGAATGTAGCCACGCATCAGTCCCCTGTTCTTCATTTATTTTCTTGATATACGGGTATCACTGCATAGATCAGGGGCGCCTGACAGGATGCAGGAGCAGGAGCAGGAACGCACGAGGGGGCCAAAAGTTACAAAAGTAATTCCGCATAACTCTCACATCATCTTCTACTATTTACCATAATATTGAGCCACGTTACATGAATAAAATGTCCAACGCAGCGCTTTTGTGATCAACCATCCTATCTTTCGCCGTTGTGGCTTCGGCTCCGCGGCAAACTGTCTCGGCTGGTGAGTCAATACGCGTGGCCTCAATATCAGGTGATGCCTCCTCCCGAGGAATTGTGTGTGTGTCTTTGTCGCACCACATCGTCACGGAGGGTGCTTCACCGCGATATCCGCCCGCCCAACGTCTTTTTCCGGCACGGCCCAAGGGCCTGCAACCTCTGTCTCTCGCGGTCTCCACCAAATCATGGTACAGTAACAAATGATGCGCGCTACCTGTCACAAACGGGAAGTCTCACAAATTTCCGCCTTGCTGTCGTCCCACGGCTGCCAAACATTGGCGGCGCTACGCAGTTGTCAAGGAAGAACACAAAGATCAGGCACCCATTTGCGCGTGTCGTCACGGCTCCGGGGTGCGGGGGGGGGGGAGCCCGCAGAAATGAATGCTACCGGAGAATATCGTGCTAGTTTCTCTGCTACCAGAGTTATTTATTTTTTCTGCCCTGGTCTATTTTTAAGCGAGGGGGGAGACCTTTCGCGCCTGCACCCCAGACTGCGGCGCGAATAGAGAAATTGGAAAAATCCCCGGGAGTCCGTGTTCAATTCCGGGACCGCGAACCGGAAGTCATGGTACCCCGGACCCGATGTTACGGTATGTTCCGAATCCCTCACTCCGGGCCTGGGGGGAGACCGCACGGGGTGGCAATCACTTCCCTGGGGTGCACCTCGACATTGGGAACCTGTTATTTTCACATCACAACTTCCTCTTCTGGCACAGGAAAATGACGAACGGTCTGCGACCTTGCGATTCAAATTTGCCTTTGTCTATCTATGTGGTGGCCCTCCTCGCTCTCTCATTTCCTCTCCCCGGCCCCCCCCCCCCAAAAAAAAAAAGGCGTACATGTATGTGTGTGTGTGTGTGTGTGTGTGTGTGCATGCAACTAGCACGCCTGCGCAGAAAAAGACAAACGTCGTCAGTATTTCTGTCAGATGCGAGCAGGGGAAGAGGAGGTGCATGCGTGTGTGCAACTCACATTCTCGGCGGGCTTCGGGCAAGCTCCTTCGGACTTCAAGTAGCAGGCCATCGCGTTGGCCGCCTTGCAGGTGCATATCTGTTATGTGGACCGGCGGATTTAGTACTCTGGTTTCATTTCGATCCAGGACAAACACAAATGCGCGTGTACCAGTATGTAGGCGAGGGGAAGCTGAAGAAATGCAAGAGAGAAAGAGGAAAAAAGAAGAAAAAAGGTAAACAAGCCTTCTTCGGGGGCCAAGGGATGCAATTTACGAAGTAGGACATTCCCACCCATCCATGCCCTTCCTACGGCCCCTTCCGAAATGACTCGCTCACGAAGCATCAAAGAATGAATCAAGTGCGGGCTTGACTTGGTGCAAGGCGGCAAAAAGAGAAAGCACAACAGCAAAACTCACGCTCTTGGCGTTCAGCCTGGGATCACAGCTGGCCGCGGGACAGTTGCAGCTGGCCGCCTTGAACTCCGGGACGTGGTCGTCGGCCACGGTCACGTTGTTGGCGGAGGCGGGCGTCTGGCCCCCGGCCCCCGCCTGACGCACCGCGACCAGCTCGGGACCGGACGGGGCCCCGTGGCCCGGGTGGGCGAGGCCCACTGAGGCGAGGGCGCCGAGGACGACGAGGCTGATGAAGTGCTTCATGTTGATGATCTGGACTGGGCGGGAATGTGTGTGGTCTTGGAAACGAGTGTGGGGCGGCTGGGGTTCTGAAGCGAGAGGAAGGCTGGTGCAACGCTGGCCGGCGGTGGGGGAAATCACTTAATCTGCAATGTACGAAGTGTGCGCGAGCAATATATTATGATGACAGAGCAGCAGCGTGGTAGCGAGGGGAATATTCGTCGACGGCCGCAACCTAGGGATGATCGGAAATCGGCAGTGATGATGTATTTTAACATCCAGATAATTCCAAGGGAGCAGAGTCTAGAAGTCAGCCGTCTCGGAAAGAAGGCACAAGTCGAAAGGGGCCGGCGTCTGGAATGATACAAAGACAAATGTGTTTGCGCCCCTTGCAGTGGTCGATACGGACGGACTAGACGGACAGCCTCACCAGGCGGGGACCGGTCTGGTCTTGGGCTTGGAACTCCTCGGGAACGGCAGCGGCTGGACTGACGCTCAGCTACTCCAAGCTCCGACGGACGACATGACGGGTGCTCTTGGGAGGCCACCATGGGAGGTGGGGAGGGGGGGGGGGTGTGGGGGAGCCAATGGGTGCCAGCCCCTTTCACACAAGCGATCACGAGGAGGGCTAGGGAGCCCAGCTATACGGGATGTGTTGTCCCACAGGCCCGTCAGGTCAGGTCGCCACACAGGCTGAAGTTTAAACTTTTGTCATCCTGCCTTGATGTATGTCCCTGCTACAAACAAGGCTGCGCGTGCGCGCATGCATGGAAGGTCCCGAGCGAAGGATGCAAGAAAACAAACAACAGGGCTAGAAAACCCTGATCCAATCGCTCGGGCGGTGCTACCGACAGGCAGACGCCCAGTCGGGTTCGTCGACGGGCGCACGAGGCGCTGGTGCCATAGCATCGGGCTGCGGGGGAGGGACCAAACCATCAACAATGGTGTCGATTTCGCCGTCGAGGCGAGCCGTCAGCGTGCTAGATTCCGCCAGCCGTGCTATTTGCTACTCTTGGTCCACGAGCGGTGAGCGCCATCTCTCTCGCTCCTCTGTCCCTCTCACGAGTCCATGTGGTGGTGCTAAAGCGTAGTGCTGCCAAGTAATCTATTGTTCCCTCCTTCGGCATCTGGAATACCTCTTCAGAAGGCTGCGGATACTAGGGCAGGTCCGGGAGGCGCCAGTCTATTCCACTAGCGGGCCAGCGGGGCCGTACAGAGTTTTTGCTCTTCTTGCTACGGTACATCTTTAGAACGACCTCGGGAGCGGCGCTGCCCGGCGGAAACCACGGACGATATTTTCTCGTAGACACGAATGGTGCGACGGCTGCCTCCCGTTACTTCCGCCAGCCGGCGCCAACTCCAGGAGAGGGACCAAGAAAGAAGAAAAAAATTGAAACGACGCCAACTAACTGTGGTAGTAGGCGGAAAGGATGTCACGTCTCATGTTTTGTTTGGTGTTGCCTTGTTGTTTCTGGCTGGTTGACAGGAAGTCAATCAAGAGGACCCACCAGGACGTGCGCCCGGAGAGCCGAGAGGTGAACCGAGCGTGAATTCATAATCCGATGTCGTGGGTCATGCATCGAAGTTTCTTTACCCCCCTTCCCCCTGGCTAAGTGAACGCACAGACGACCACCGGGGCGATCTGATGGATTGCCAGAGCTACCAAAGCCGGAGGCTTTTCCGCAGTGTCGAGAGGTCTGACGCTACGCCCTGGTCCTGGGTCGCGATGCTCGATCGCCTACTGAGATAGAGTTTCTCGTATCCGTCAACCCATGTTTCTCGATGAAGATCGCGTCAGAGGGGCCCGGGGGCTGGGGCCTCAGCAGGATCCTCTGCCAGTCTGCACGCTCGACCGCCCGAACGCCGTACGCATGAACAGAATAAGGGGCACAGTTGCGTGTGATGCGATCACGAAGGGCTCGTAGCATCGGCGCATAACAACAAACATCAACAAGGACAACGATATCGTGGAGTGGTTCGACCACTTCGGGCACGTGCTTACCAAAGTAGGCAAGTTCAACAGCTGACATCAGGCCAGGCTTCTCCTTGCGTGATGATCGACGCCAGGGTCTGCTGGAAGGCTGTCTGGCTGTCTGGCTGTCAGGAAGTTGACAGAGGCCATGAGGGTGGAGAGCATGGCATGGGCCAGGGCCAGGGGCATAGGACCATCCTGGTACGCAAGGTTCGGCCGAGCAGCGCAAGGGGGGGAAACAAACAAGGTTTTGGGTAGGTTCCGTCAAATAAGGTGATGAGCCGGCGGGCCTAATTCAGATTGGGTTTAGCTGTGGGCCAGCGGGCCGCGCCTTTTCTCGTGTTCCTGGTGGCCCCCTCGCACCGTTGACCGTGTAAGTCCTTACCCCTGACTTGCATCTATCGGGGGTTGCGGAACCCTGGAGATCCTGGGGTCGATGTTTCTCGATGTACCTCCTAGTCCCTCCCGGCTGATCTTGTCCGCAGGGGTCGTTTGCCATGGGGATTGGTCCAGCCAGGTACGGAGCTACAGTAGCTACTTTGGCACTTACTATGTAGGTGCTGACGTGAGAAGTCTGGGGGGGAATGAAGCCCAGCCGGAGGAAAATATCCCCACACAAGCGGACGTCACGTCATTTTCTGCAGGCCCAGTCGTCCAGTCGCAAACCAACATTCATGCAAGCAGACCATGCAATGCAGACAGGCCGCCCGGAAGCCAAATCAGGCCAACCTCCAATTTAGCCAAACCCACCCAAAGGCTCAGAATGCTGTTTTAACAGCGTTTTCACTCAAAAGAAAATAATAATAAAATACTGTTGTCAAGAGCTGCTTCTGAAGAGTAGGTTGATGTATCAAAATTCCACCATTCGTGCTGTGGTGGAATTTCTTGTGCTGGTGGAATAGTGGTGGTGCATTGGAGGTTGGCCTGATTTGGCATCCGGGCGGCCTGGGAGCGCAACGTGCGCGGAGCGGACATACGACGGCCGAGGTCGGCTTATTCTTTTCTTCTTCTTTCTTTTCTTGTCCTGCCACTGACACGAACGACAAATTTCCCCGCCATCATGCCAGCTAGGCCGCAAACGCCCAAGCCCAAAGCGACTTCCAAGGAACCTCTGCAGCCGGCCGATATGAAGTACCCCCCCTCACCCTTCGCTTACCCACCCACTTGTGTGGTTTGTGTGGTTTGTGCGGTTAGAGTGCTGAGCCGCATTGGCCCCGTCGTCGGGAGATCAGCTGAGGCCGGCCACACCCTCCTCGCAAGTCCCTCAGCTTACCCTTCTCCGTCTGTCCGTACAGGCGAGATCTCATGTCGACCGTAATACGGCCCGTCGGAGGATCTGGATGAGGCTCGAGAGAGCCCGCTTCGCATCGGATGCCGAGCCAGAGCTTACCCGTACAAAACGTTTACCTAAAGAATACTACCGCACGGTCCTACACCTCGAATGGGATCTCGAATCGGGGCGCCGGGGAGGGGAAGTGGCTTGTCAGCAGGCCATGACGGCATGTTGACGAGCAGCTGTGGCTTGAGCGGGTGAGACTACGTGGCACACATAGGTGGCGTGTTTACTTACTTATCCTGATTTGTCCTGAGGGTTGAATCTTGAGCATCTCCAACACCAAACGTTGGTGGTTGAGCCGTAGGGCGCATGATGACGGCAGCACGGCAGTGCAGCACGGCAAGAATAGAGAGCTGACCCAAGTGGAGCTCGTCCGCTGCGGGCGATGAGGAGAGCTCTGTCTCACATGTGACCGATCTGCTGCAAGACATCCCGATACGAGCCGGGTCTGTGTGTGTGTATGTGTGTGTATGTGTGTGGATAGGTAGACAAGTAGTATACACCTGAGGAAAGAGGTCGTAGAGTATCAACCAAGTATCGTGAGATAGAAGTGCAGATCAGAAGATCAGAAGAATGAAAGACCCCGAAAGATAAGATGCTATTTTTCGCCAAATGTCCGAGCCACATATGTCCCAACCCGTGTGACTATTGCCTGTAGATGCCCAGGCTCCCGAGACCTTCCAATCCTCCATCTTAAACCGGTGCCGAAAGACAATTTTGTGGACCGATGACTGCCTCCGTGCCAACGGCCTTCTCGTGGGGACTGACACGGGCCATCCACTCGCTCAGGCCTTGCCAACCAGGACAACCCCCCCCCCCTCTCCTCTCCCCTCGGCCAAGCAGTGCCTAGATGAACGTCCGCTTCGCCATGTCACCCACGAACTCCCGCCAGGCAGGACACCACTCGGTATACCCGCCCCTGCTCGTGATGAACACGCCCACGCACCCGACCTCGGCGGCCTTCCGGCTCAGCTGCGCAATCTCGTCCCCGACGCTCTCGGCGCTGCCGCCGCTGCTGTGCGCGACGACCGCCGACCGCGCGACCAGCGGCCGCGGCAGGCGCGCAAACCCCTGCCGGACCGCCGGGTTGGTCCACTGCCGCGCGGCGTTCTCAAAGGCCACGATGTAGTCGGCCGCCTGGTAGAAGATGGGGTCGACGACCACGCCCGGGTTGTAGATGACGACGGCGGACGAGGCGGACGGGGTGAGGGCCGCCGACTGTGGGAAGGGTGGGGACGGGGTCACTTCATCATCATCGTTCCCCCCGCGCTCCTCCTCGCCCGTACTCGTCGCCGTCGCCGTCGTCACGGCGGCGGTGTGCCCTGCTGATGCTGCTGCTGCTGCTTGTTTTGCTGCTTTGGCGGCCGTGGCGACTGTAGAGGGCACGATGACGTTCCGGTTGAGGATCGTCTTGGCCGTGTTGGACAGCGCCGCCATGTACTCGACAAACTCTGTGCTCGAGGGCGTCTCGTCGATGAAGATGCCGTCTACCACGATCGTCTGCTCTGACGTGTCAGCCATATGCAAGAACTGCTCATGGGGCTGAGACAACCGATGCTTGCTTTGCTTTGTCACCCACGAGTGGTCCCCCGTGCCGGTCGTGAGATGTCTTGTCCACATATCCATGACCACGAGGCCAAGCAAGCAGACAGAACAGGCCCCGTTGACGGTGGAGAAGCGCAGGGTCGCAAAAGCAAGGGCACAGGGATGAATCCAAAAGGGCCCCCCAAGAGAACAATCTTCATCTCACCTTCCCATCCCCCCTAGCAGTCATCTCTCCTTCCCACCGGCCATACGCCTCCACGTCCGCGACGACCTCCTCGGCGGGCCTCTTGCCGTAGCTGCAGTGCACGTACCCGATCACCCTGACGTTGGCCAGCCCGGTGAGCCGCACCAGCGCCTCGACGTAGTTTGCGTCGGGCAGCGCGCCCGCGCCGGGCCCGTTGGACGGGTTGACGACCACGGAGAAGTCGAGCTCCGGGTGGGCCTCGGCCGCGGCGTAGAGGGGCGCCCACGCCGCCGGGGTCGGGTAGATGTACAGCGGCACGAGCACGAAGGGCCGCGTGGGGATGGCGGGCGTCGCCGGCGGGAGGAGCAGGCTGTCTGCTGCTCCGCTGACGGCGCCGAGGTTGCTTCTGCTGGCGGCGGGTGGGGGCGCCGCTGTGGCCATGACGAAGACCGTCTATAAGAGGATTGTGCAGTTTCCAATTTTCTTCAACTTCCTCTCCTGTGCTCTGTTCCCCGGCTCCCCTTCTTGGCTGCAGCGAAGTGCACCGCGCAAAAGGCGTGGCCTGACGTTACGCGCGGTCGGGTACGTAGATGCTGTGGGACGTTGTAATCCGGTGTGTGCTCGGGCTGAAGCGGTGCGGTGAAGTGTGCGGTGAGGTGTGCCCGCGTGAACGGAAAACGCATTGAGTTCTTCTGTGAAAGGAGGTCGTCACACGGAGGAAAACGCCCAAGCACAAGAAGATACCGAGATACTAGAGTCAAAATTCCTTTGTCGTATCGTTTTCTTATTTTTCCAGTCTCAACATCTTATGTGTTCTCCTCCATCGCCTTCCCCGCAAAGGCACTGCTATCACCACTCACTTGGGGCGGCTCGGTCCGGATTGGGCGTCGGGGGAGACGAACAAGGGGCTGAGCCATGCCGTAGGAGGCGTTTGCTGCGTTGAAAGTTCTCTTATCGCAGATAACAAGGGCCGGAAGAAAATGGTCTAGACCATCATCGCTTGCATCAAGTGCAGACACCAGGACCCGTTCGCTCTGTCGTGGTGGTGGTGGACTGAGATGTGCCGCCGACAGACTGTCGCATGTCCCCCGCCAATTCCAGGTTGGGCAAGACGGGCTGACACCGTTGGAATGGTTTGGAGAGCTTAAAAGAACAAGTGGTGGCCGCTCGCGGCTGTTGCCGCCCGTTGGAGGCCAGAACGAAAAATGATTTCAGTTTGTCTACGGAGTGTGGAGGGTTAGAGTCAAGGTGTTGGAGCTGGTGGCTGCCCCTCTGCGCGCCAACGGTCCAATCTCATCTTCAGATCCGCGTATCAGAAGGTTCCAGTGCAGAGGCCCACTGGCACCACCTGCCGGCATGGGTTGGCTTTGCCCAAAGATCATCGCCGTGACGGCTGCTTTGATCGCTATGGCGCCTGTGATACCACCCATCCACTGTTTTTCTTCACTTGCGAAACCATCATCATGCTGGGACGTATGCCGTACCCGTTGCCTTGCGAGCACGAAAGGGCTGTTGCGTGGTGGGTATTTATTCCGGGGGTCCAAAATTCGTGCATACGAGCTGAAGCGTCCTTTAACGTACGATTTAACAGTTTACAGAATAATGATTATGTTGATACAAAATGATGCATGCTTTTGCCGACGTGGCGATCCCCAGTCAAAGCCACCTAACTCCGACCCCAACCCCTCCCTCAAGGATTGGTCAAATCCTAAAAACCGTCCGTGATGTAGGTCTTGTCATCGCAGTACTGGACAAAGCCACTGAGGTTCATGTACTTGAGCACCGTGTTGAAGCCAGTGTCAGATGATGCATCGATGTTGCAGTACTTTGAGACCGTGTTGGTGGCAAACGATGTCTGGTCCGTGTTACCATCGCCGGCAGGATACTCGATGTGAAAGACGGGCTTGCCGGCATCGGGAAAGGGCTGGAACTGGTCGCATTCATCGTACTCAACGCACTGCTCGTTCACTGAGAACTGAACGTAGTCAAGCACGTCGTTGATGATGTCGCCCGCGTTCTTCAGACCCGTCATCAGGCCGCGCGATGCTGCCTCCGTCGCGAGGAACTTCACGAAGCTAATCGAGTCATCTTGTGTGAGACCAAGCCCGTTGTCGTTGTTCTGGTCATTGATTGCCACGTTAGCCTCCCAAATGTCCGATACTTCGCTGCCTACCAGCTGCAAGATTCGGGGTGAAACTCACGTATCCGTCCACGTTGTCCGGGTCAATACCAGAGCAGTTCATCTGAGCAGCAATCTCAATGCGGGCGGTCATAATCTGCCGAACATTGTCGCTATTCAGATCCAGCCAGTACTCTCCCGGCCAGCCATCAAGCTCTTCGCCCTTGTCCTCCTGCTTGAACTTCCACGAATCTGGCCGGCCCGGCTCGTAAGATCCAGAGCTGAAGTAGCAGATGACCTCCATCCCCTGGGCGCGGAGATCCCGGACAACAGTCAAATTCTGATGCAAGAACATATCTATGTCATACAGCGTCACGTTGGACTGTGTTGTCGGGTTTGGGGTGACAAGCGGCTCGTTCGTAGTCTCGCTCTCGTTGTCGAGCGTCAACGTCTCGCTCAGCACAATTTGCCAAGGGAGATTGAGTGATAGAGTCGGAGTTGAGCCATTTGGGCCCGGTGATAGAGGCGGCGGGGGATTGTCGCTCCCTGATCCTGAGCCATGACCCTTCAGACCAAGACCCAGACCCAGGCCTAATGCGAGTGCAAGGAGGGCAAGGACAGCAGCAAGAGCAGCAGCTATCTTCTTCCAGTGGCGGCCGCGATGGTTGTTGCCCTGGTCGTAGGCTTCGTACTTAGCATTGGGAACCGACATGGCTGAGCCAGGAGCCGACGGTGGAAGCCGGGCAGGATGTGTATGTGGTGCTCCTCCTCCGCCGCCCAAGGCACTGCCGGCAGATCCGGTGTGCGGGTGTGTAGAATAGACAGGGAGAGCAGTTCCGGCCCCGGGCTCCATCTTGTGCGACTGCGGTCAACGAATGATCGAGTAAGAAGAGTCGGAGGGTTTGCTCCCAGAGTCTTTGAAAGACGTAGGGCTGATGATGAACAAGGTGATGATACTGCTGTTCTCGAGAAGACTTCCCAAAGGCTTGGTCCGTGGCGCACAAAAGCGCTAGTCGTCACACAGAGAGAGTGATGAAGTAGAAGAAAGATGATGAGAGAACGCCCAGCAAGGTCTTGTTGTTTGTCAGACCCAATCGAGCTTGGCGACGTCCAAGACCGCGGTGGAGGCCCCTGAGGGCAGAAGCAGGAGCGATGAATGGTCTGCTGTGGCTCCAGATGGCGAGAACTTCTCTCCTCCTACCAATACTGGCAGTCACGATGGCCAGCAAAGACGCACACGGCTGCGGGCCCCTTTTTGAGACTGTCCACAGCAACACGGTTGACGGTAGCGGGACGGCTGGGTCCTGACCTGAGAGGCCTCGCAGCGGTACGAAGACGGCGGCAACATGCACAGCCCAGCAATGGTTTGGTTTCACCGAGTGCAACGACACCAGGCCAACAGAGTCAGCAGCAGCGACCCACGGACAAGAGGCCAGAGCTGGAGCCAGAGCTCGAGCTCACAAGGAGATAGATTGTTCAAAGGGGGACAGCCATCCAACGCTGTTCTCGTTAGCAAATGCTAGCAGACGGGCCGTCCGTAGTGAAACGAGCACAGGGGACGGAGTGCTCATGCTCATAGGGCCTGAGAGCCACAATCCGACCGGTTGGCTTCTGCCGTGGTATGCTGCGCAAAGCCTCGAGGCTAGCAAAGAAGGCGGCGGCGGCAGCGGCAGCGGCAGCGGCAGCGGCAGCTCCGTCCCAGAACCTACAGTAGCCTCCTGAGCCTGCTGAGCCGAGCGCCCTGGGCTTATTAGGTTCAGGTCCCTGAGAACAACGGCAGCACCAACACCAGGAACAGCACCGGGGCATGATCTCGGCCTGTTCTGGGCCCCCGGCTGCCGGCGGGTACTGTTCAGCCACCGAAAAGCTGCTGCAGCCCACGTTGCTCTGGTGATCCGGCGAACTCTGTAGGCGCTACGAGTCCAATTTGGAAGAACTTAGTGGCTGCCCTGGGCTTGGCGGTCCGTCTCCCTGGGGCTGAGTTGGGGCCAGCGCATAGTGAAGCGCATGGCTTCATCAACCTCAGTCCGGAAGAGGAAAGGCGGGAAAGCCGAGAGACTGGACGAGTTGAAGTCGAATTTAAATTCGCGTGGTCAGGGCCGGTACATGGGTACTTTGAATAAGCGCACGGATCCTTGAAGGCTCGGACAGGGACCCCAGTCTCGCACCCGCCCCACCATGCGTCTATCCGAGCTTGGCAGCACCTCATGTGCATAAACGAGAACCACGCTAAGATTAGTCCGGGTACGTACCGGCCATGTATCGCTCGCTTCAACTTCTTCATTTTCCTTCTCTCCTTCGTGTCTTCCTTGTCGGGCTTTGACCTCAACCGCAGGCCGAGCCAAGGATGTGGCCCCCGACCAGCCTGGCCCCTGATCTTAATGGTCATGCCTGATGGCTCTGGCGAGTTGTCACCACAGTATTTGGCCGTGCTCACGGGCTCCGAGTCTCTCTGTCCTCTTCCCTTGGTGTGCGTGCGTGCTCGTTCATTCTCTAGCAAGCTGCCATCCGATGTTACGCGCGAACCAGGATGGTTGTGGCTGGGCTGGGCTTTCACACTGCAGACATGCAGCCCTCAAGCCGTACGCCATGTCGACGGTCGACCCCAGAAGACGCTGCTATTGCATGGTCATGCCGCCAGGGCTCGTGGAAGCCTGCTTGGACTCGTCCAAAAATAATCCGATAGGGAACACCCGTCGGCTGGGAGTCCCTACTGACCACACGAACCTGCCAGTGTTTTGGCGTGGCGTTTGTTGGTTGATGGCCAAGAACGGCTATGACCCTCTCAAGCTGACCTCGACTCGCCTCATGGGCCAGTCTTTTTCCCTTACTAGTGATTTTCCTTCCCCTTCTCTCTGGTGGGCCAAGGCTTGGACCATCTCCCCTAGCGGCCAAACTCTCAAGCGCCCATCTATCTATCGCATCCACGGCAGGGGGGTTCGTTCCTCGCTGTGGCCTCGCTGTCACCACTGCCGTTGTGGTTGCCGCCGTCGCTGAGGTTGGGCCTCGATACGTGATGGATGCTCAGCTCGACGTCGTACCCACCTCACCGGTACCTCCCTTGCTCGTCACAAGCATGAGCTTTCTTTTCCCCGGGTCGATCCCAAGCTCGTGAGCAGCAGCCACCCTTGGAAAACTTCGTGTCAACGATGGGCTGGGAAGACTCAACCGTCAGACACCCCACACCGCTCGTCCGAGCAGTCACGGCGTCGAGTTGGCGCCATGTCCAGTCCAGTCTAGTCTGTGCTTGCTAGGATGGATCTTTGTATCCCTTCTTTCGGGGACGGCAGGACGGTCATGGCATCCTGTCATGGAGGGCGAAGAGCGGCGTCCAGGTCGTACGTGGACCCGATGTGATCGGGTCACCACAAACCAGGGTGTGATGCCGAACTATCCGTCCTAATTCTGCCTCCCCTTACCCTCGTAGCGCACGCGGGTTTCCTGGTCGACATCTCTTAGCCTGCAGCGCCGCTGTGAGGCTGTCTCGTTTCTCCGTCTACTTAGTACCCTCGTCGTGTGCCGGGTCCTTGCCGCCCCACAACTCATCTCAATCCGCTCGTTATTTTCTGTTCGTCGTTTCGTATTTCTTGCTGGATCGGAAGACTGTGCTTCTGGGCGCATTTTAGGGCACTTCTTCAGCAGCTTCTCAAGGGCGTCGAATAGTCTGATCGGCCCATGACTAGGCCTCTTCCTCTTCACCTAACCTCAGCCGCGGCGAACAGATCCAAGGCGAGTGTAAGACGATTGTCTTTGGCTCCCTAACCCAGCCAGCCTCACGCACCTACCCATCGTCTCCCCGACATCTCAGAGTCGTTGATGCAGAAAAGGGGCAGCCACGAGGTCGTCATCCATATAATCCCTTCGCCTCGTGATACCCCCTTCGTACTTCTTGCCGATCACCATCACCTATCACTTACCCATCTTCAGTCTTTATAGGCAAGCCTGCCTGCCTTCGTTACATACCACCTTCGTTCGACTAGTATCACTAGGTCAGCTGCACTCGCTACACCCTCTGACCGGCGACTTGTTTCTTTTTATACCGCCATCTTGGACGTCCTTCGTTCTGATCTTTCAGCTTTCTTTCTCGGGCTCCATCTCTACAACTAGCAAGTTCGGGTCGGTAATACACCATGAAGCTGTTTTCTTCGGCGGCGCTGCTGGCGCTGCAAGCCAGTGCCGCAGCTGCGGCGCTCAGCGTATCCAACACGATCCTCGTCTTTGCGCGGGACTCTGCGTCTGCGACGGTAGCCACTCTGGGTTTCCAAGGATATGGCATTCCATACCAGACGGTCATTGTGCCACAGTCCGGCGTCGCTCTGCCGACTCTGAACACCAGCGCCACCAGTGGAAACTATGGAGGTATCCTCGTCCTGAGTGAGGTGTCGTACCAGTACTCTACAGGATTCTTGAGCGCCCTGACCACCGCGCAATGGAACCAGCTGTTTGCCTACCAGACGGCTTTCGGTGTTCGCATGGTCCGCTTGGACGTGTTCCCCACCACAGACATGGGTGAGTTTGATAATATACTGAGGCGTCATTCACTTGTTGGGAAACAGTTTACTGATTCATACTTCGTGCGCAGGTGTGACCACGGCTATCGCCGGTGCCGGCTGCTGCGATGCTGGTGTCGAGCAATATGTGAGGATAACTGATGCATCTGCCTTCACTACAGCCAACCTCAAGACGTAAGTAGTGACCGTGCCAGCCAAGTCCCACGAACTATTAGTGACCATCTTCAACAGCAACGCCAACGCCAGCACCGTCGGTCTGTATCATTACCCAGCGACTATCACCAACAGCACCATTGCCAAGCAGATCGCCACATTTGACGCTGGTGGCTCATACACCAACACGACCACAGCTGCCATCATCAACAACATCGGTGGTCGCCAGCAGATGGTCTGGTTCATGGGATGGGCCACCGACTGGTCGCAGACTTCCAACTACCTGCAGCACGCCTACATCCACTGGATCACCCGTGGTCTTTGTAAGCCAGCCCCGTCCATTCCACTATCGTGAATATCCGCTGATGATGAATCTCCCTTCAAGTCGTTGGCAAGCGCAAGGTCTACCTCAACACCCAAGTTGATGACATGCACCTGGCGACTGATCTATACTCACCGGCTGGTTCGACTTTCCGTATCCGCCCTTCCGACTTGAACTATCTTGCGTCTTGGCAAACGAACATCAACACTCGCCTTCCTTCTGGTTCCAGCTACTTCGTCGAGATCGGTCACAACGGAAATGGCGATATTGAGAATTCGACTACCGTTGACACCAATGGTGCCACTTGCAATCCTGACTACGCCGTGGAATACGATTCTCCTCCTGACACGGCACTGGAGTTCATGAAGCCCAAGGGAACAGGTACTGATCTGTGGCCGGAAACCTGGATCAGCTACAACTGGAGTCTGCCATGCGCCAAGCTCGACAGTGTCGCTACCTGGTTCAATACGAATCCCAATGTCTTTGGTGCCATTTCTCACACGTTCTCCCACGAGGAGCTGAACAATGCCACTTACCACGACGCCAGCCGTGAGATCTTTTTCAACATCGCCTGGCTCAAGCAGATTGGGCTCTATACCTCGAACAAGTTCTCCCCGTCCGGCATCATTCCGCCTGCGATCACGGGTCTGCACAACGTGGATGCGCTGCAAGCCTGGTGGGACAACGGCATCAGATACGTCGTTGGCGACAACACTCGTCCTGTGCTCCGCAACCCGAACAACACCTTCTACCCCCTCGTCTCGACCGTGGCGGGCAACGGCTTCGCCGGTATAACCATCATTCCCCGCTGGGCTACGACAATCTACTACAACTGCGACACCTCCGACTGCACCACCCTCGAGTGGATCAACACGTCTGGAGGATCCGGCACCTTCACCAACCTGCTGATCGATGCGAGGACCACCAACTCTCGCTACCTGCTCGGTCTGCACCCCGACCCGTACATGTTCCACCAGGCCAACCTGCGCTCTGGAGACGTTGCTACGCGGACGATCGGCCCGGTCACGGGCCCGCTGGCGCTGATCCAGATCTGGGTCGAGACCGTCACCCAGGAGATGACGCGCCTCACCAACTGGCCAATCTTCACGATGAAGCACGACGACATTGGCGTGTACATGACGAACCGGGTGACTCTTGAGTAAGTTGGCCCCCCTCACACTGCTTTCGTCGCGGGACCCCGCCCCCCCCCCCCCCACACACACACGAGTAGAGCTCTGTGCTGACATACCGCCTCGCAGTGCTTGCAATCCCAATCTGGTCTACAATTACGCCGCCGACGGCAAGACCATCACCTCGGTTACCGTCTCCGCCACGGGCAACACCTGCTCTGTGCCTGTGCCCGTTACCTTCCCCGGCACGGCTACACCCTCGGTCTCTGGAGGCACCCAAGACAAGACCGGCTCCGAGCCCCTCATCTACTACACGCCGCTGACGGGCTCCACGGTGACATATACGCTCGGCGCGCCCGTTATCGTCTAGTGAAGTCGTTGAGGGATCCTTACCAAATTGCAGTGAAGAGAAACAGCATGTGTTGTGTGAAATAGGGGTGGCCCCTTGGCTTTCTTGTCTCTCGTTTACATGACTCACATTTTTATATCACACGATACTGCATGATGAGGGGATATAGCATGGATGGTAGATGGATGCGGACGAAAAAGTCTTATTATGACGAACACAGTGAATGGAATTTGGCATGGAACCTTTCGATTGAATGTGTGTATCTGTTTTAAACCACTGCCGCTGGGCAGAGATGGGTTGGTCTGGAGTATCTATTAAGATAGGATCATGGTGTAGCGCGAGCATCATCACGTACATGTTAATAGTAATGGCTTTTGACAACTCTAAAGCTTGGAATCTTTCGGAAGTTCCTGGCTTATTCCGTGCCATGTTAATTGGCAGTCTAATAACCTTTGGCAGCCAAAACTACTACAACATGACCTGTGTGCCTCCTCTAAGCCTGGTTCCCGGGAGAACATCCCTCGCGTGGACTGGTTAGACTCGGAAGAGGTGACCATGCTCACTCCCCGCACGCACTGACCTGACTCCGTAGCTTTTCAAACCCGCGGCTCTCCATCCTCCCTCCTCGCCTCCCTAGCATGCAGCCACGCCACCCCGACCAGCAGCACGCTCCCCGCCAGCATCATCGCCCCCGCAAACCCGAACAAGCCGCCGAACCCCGCGGCGCCGCCCTCGATGGCGCCGGCGATCGGGGGGCCGACCATGACGCTCACGCCCGCGAAGCTGAAGACGCAGCCGATGCGCGTCCCCAGGGTCCGCATGTCCCTGGTCATGGCGGCGACGGCGGGCGGCGGCAGGCTGACGACGCCGCCGTACGCGAAGCCGTACAGCAGGGCGACGGCGACGAGGCCGCCGTGGGTGGTGACGCGGATCCAGGCGAGGGTGAGGACGCCGGCCAGGGCCATGAAGCCCGGGTAGAGGCGCAGGGGCCCGAGGCGGTCGCCGAGGAGGGGCGCGAGGAGCCGGCCCGGGAGGGAGCCGGCGCCGATGATGGCGAGCATGTAGAAGGCTTGGGACTGGGAGAGGGACAGCACGGACTCGGCGAAGGACCCGGCGTAGAAGAGGGGGATCTGTACGCCGAGCCAGGCTATCAGGTTTGTGACGGCGAACAGAGTGTCTGCGTGATTAGAAGGAGAGAGAGTCAGTTCTCGTGCGGCGACCCATCCACGATCGACCGAGAGCTAGGCATAGCTGTTTTCCGGTCGGCCGAAAGAGGGAAGGGGGAAGGATGTGATGAGAAGACGTACAAACACGATCTTTGAAGATCGTCTTATCAAAAAGCTTGCGCTTGCCCTGAGGCAAGGACATGGGCTTGAGCAGGATGACTGGGATGAGAACTGTCGCGAGGACAATGAAGCCCACCACGCGTACCGCCCATGGGAAGGAGACTTGGTATGTGAGCTGCCGGAGTACAATTGGGTAAATGACACCGCCTGTGTACGCAGTCAGCCCATACATGTCCAGCCGTGAGCACCTGAACCAATCTTTGGTGGTGTGCACCCACCTATTGCACTTCCCGAGGCAGCAAAACCATTAGCCATCCCACGTCTTGTGGTGAAGTACGTCGTGAAGGCTGCCATGGCCGGGAAAAACAACAGACCCATGCCCAACCCGCAGCAGACCCCAAGAGACAGAAATACCGAGTAGTACTCTGTCGCGAGGCTCGCCATCATGAATCCCAAAGTGAGCAAGAAAGCCCCGGCCGTGATCAAATAGCGTAGGTAGCCCTGATCGTAGAGCGGTCCCGAGATGATTCCGATCTCGATCAGAAGGAAAGCCTGCATCGTCCCAATCCATGATACCGACGACGGAGAGTACTCGGAGAGCAAGTTGGTCTCGTAATAGGTCTGGAACACGCCGAAGGTGATGATGAGACCCCTTTGACGACATCATTCAGTCAGTCTTGGGCAACGGATCAGCAAAGCGCGAGACATGTCAGGCTTGAACAGACCATGTATTGAAATACACCCAGAAGCCTCCAAAGACCTGAAGCCAGGCTTGAACCCCGCCGTTGGGCGCTTTTGGCACGGCCGACGGCGCTGTCGCGGCTGCTGACGTTCCCGAGACCTTTTCGGGTCCGATGTTTTCGTGCCCCCTCTGGGACATCTCCTCAACGGAAGGTGCCGCGGTCGCATTGTCACTATCATTGGCCTTCTCCGCGGGGCCCTCGTTCATATTGGGGTGCTTTTCACCGGAAGGACGTTCCGTTGTCATCGTGAGCTATGAAGTTGCTTCTAAGCCTCCGAGGTGGGCTCAGCAACGACCATGGGAACAAAGACAGGAATTGTGACCACCTAAGTAGGGCTGGGCCTGAATGAGCACCCAGACATGACGGTAAGTTGAGAAAAGCTTTTTGATGGCGGGCCACAGTTTCCGATAGCAAAACATCCCGTAACAGCACATGTTCGCATTCCTCAACCATAAAAACGGATGGAGGCAGTGGAGCATCAGGCTCTCACGCCGAACGCTGCTGGGAGCCGGTGCAACCCTTTCGCGGACGCTCGTTTCCCCTTTCTGACACTTTTGCCCTGGTCACCATGCAAAGCAATTCTGACTTGACACACCATTCGAAGATTGATTCGCCGCGACGAATATGCACGTGTCCTTCCCTCCCGGGCGCCACATTACCACCGTCTCACCATTGACAGTTCCGACTTCCACCGCTGCACGCATAGACCCGTAGACACATGGCGTTAGAGCTTGTTATACGCAGGAACTCGTGGGAATAGACAATCTTCAGGGTGGTGTGTGACGAGCGTCTTGCCTTGGAGGGCTTGAGCGAGGGGCTGCTGTTGTCACACGAGTCGGAGATGTGTTGTGTGCAACCATCGGCACGACCTGTCCAGGACCCGTAGCAGCCAGGCCTAGGATACCGGCAGGTCTTGTGGCGTTTGAATCTGAGCTCAGCGACTATGGCTGACGGGTGGTGAGTGCACACGGATCAAGGGTGTGCAAGGACGGATCTGCCCCGGTCGGTTTGCTGACATGTTGTCAGATCACCTGGGCAAACTTGACGGCGATGTCGGCCAGGCCCAAGCGGCACTGGCTGTTTAATCCGTTGGTTGCATTCGAGACCAGAAGACCGAGCTTTGGCCAGGAGTTTCAATTTGTAAAAACGCCCAAAGGTTCGCGCGAGAGCTTGACCGGAAACCACCTTGGAAGTTGTGGCACATTGGCCCATTGTATGGTAGCATGTCGTGCCAGCTGGTGCTCCGGTTTGACCTACCGTACCACCTCGGTGACTGACATCCGCTTGACCGATGCAATAACGTGCTTGTATGCTCACACGGGAAGATAACTGCAGACGGCAGGAATTACAGTTGGGGTCATGTCACACAAATTCCCATTGCACAGACAAGTCGGCACACGGAACCGCAAAGCCACAACACACACTGCCTATACGGGTACCGGTAGCGCGCAACAGAGAATTCGAGTATTCTTGCCCATCGCTGCGATACTACAATATGAGAGCTGTAAGGAGGGGAAGTGCAAGAGCCCAAAGACATGCTGGCGCATCCTTGGGGGCTGCTCCCAAACCTTGTGGGCTCCCTCCGGATCCGCCACAGTCACTCCCGCAGTCCGTCTTCTTTGTCCCATTCCAGTCGCTGCAGCTGACCTCGGTCGCGGTTCCCACCCCCAGGCCCACCCCAGCAGGCGTGAGCAGAGCCGCATGCGCGCCATCGTCGTTGCAGAGGTTGAAGTCGACGACACCTCCGTACTGGTTTGGCGTCTGGAGATTCGGCTGGGCGCACAGCGGATTGTCGCCGTAGGTCGGGTCGTCCGCCGGGCACAGGTTGTTGACCATGACGACGATGCTGCTCCCCGCATTCGAGACCTTGTTGCCATCCTTGTCTGTCTCTATCGTCAGGCGATAGCATGTGCCGCATGCGGCTCCTGAGCCTTGGCCCGGGCCGGCACCATATAGATTTTGAGAGACCGCCACCGCGTAGCCGGGCTAGTTCACATCCATCTCAGACTTCAGTCCTGATCCGGACATCGGAAGTGACGTACGTGTGTATAAAAGCCACATGCTGCTTTGTTCGAGTTGCAGTTGGGCGAGCCCCTCTCATCATTCGTGCCATACCATGTAATAGTAATATTATACGAGGTTCCGGTAGAGTTCTGCGACGTGACAGTAGAAGAAAGCAGCAGCGCGGCCGCTGCTACAAAGTATGGCGAGCGCATGTCAACAGACTTTGATGCAGCAATACTCGCATGCTTAGGCCACACCGAGATGTTGACTGAGTCTCGAAGTTGGGGAGGTGGGAAAGAGGCGACTTGAAGTTTTTATCGCGCGAACAGCGGACCTTGAGAAGCCTGAAACAACGTTAATAGCATGAGGTGGAATGTATATCACAGGTGGGATCGCGTTCCCCACGTCATGTCACGGAGCCGTTGGATGAGAATCCAAGGTTTTCAAACGTTTCATGAAGTTGTGAGTGGTGGAATGCAAGGCCTGATCCCTGCGTCACTCACACGATTCTACCACAATATTTGCCTATAATACCCCAAGCCCATAGCATCCTCTCTTACTGAAAGTGACGAAAGAAACGTATTGTGAATTCCGTCATCATCTAGCGGCTACTGTACGTGCCGATATGTATGAGTGCCGCAGAATTGTTTCCGATTACACTGAGCAGACCAACGCCCTTCTGCGGATCGCTAGCATCAATTAGTGTGCCTACCTGATCAAAGGGACTAGAAAAGAAGGGAAAACAAAGAAAAAGAGAAAGAGAGAGAGATGATTTTTTTAAATTAAAGGGGGGAGGATGGGGAAGGGGAGGAAAAAAAGAAAGAAAGAAAGGCCTCCGAGTGCGAATCTCATATCAATGTATATACCGTGATAGATTGTCGTGGGAGTCACGTCACTTCCAAGGTTTGTACTATACTCTCCTGCTCATAAAGGAAACACCCGGTAACGATTCTGATCCGACTGTAACTGCTGAAGTTATCTACACTCCTAGTGGTTATGCAATACAGCGTTCCTGAGCCAGCCTTGGATGAGAGACGAGAGTCTCTGGCGCGCCGCCTGCTGGCTTTCCACGCTTTCGCCAATACCTGGGTAGTTGTCCGTACCTAGGTATGGTGAGGTTGTCAGACGATGAGCATGCCGCGAACTTCTATTCCTCGTGAGCCTTGGAGATGACCATGTGGTCGACCGGCTGCGCAAGGACACCTGGCCAAGATGCAGCGGTGAATTCGCAATATGTGACGTGCACGCCAAGGCAAGAATTAGTAGGGAGAATGTGAGAATGGAGCTGATGGGTGCGGAAAGCAATGCACGGCATGGACTAGACCATGCCAATCGCCGTGCAGCGTCTCTGACGTCGAGCAGGGAGCGCAAGCATAGTACCAAGGTAGAAGCACAGAAAACATGGATAAATCCGGAAGCTACGATCATGTTGAATAAATGAGATCGACATGCGAGTTGTCAGAGGAAGCCTCCGAGTGTTGGGGCTGAGGCCACGAGAATCGACTGAGGAGGCGAGTTCTGCGAAGCATCGATGAGGAGAGAGTGCATGGCTGGATGCAAGGCACCTGGGCATCATCACAGGTCTTAGAATGTTGTGGATCAAGTGGTGGCTGATGACCTTTATCTTTTGCCCTACTGGCAAAGGTCCTCGCAAGCCGCGGGCGATTTCCATCACTATTTCGTCGGGCAATATTCGGTGGAGATATACTAAACATAGGCACTGAAGCACAGGGACGAGGCTAATCAGTCAGGCAGCTTACCAAATTATCTCCGATGTGGACTATATACTGCAATGCGGGGCTTATCGACGACCGCATGAGCATGAGGAGTATGGCTCGAATGGTGGGCCGCGAATGAGTCGATACTAGCTCGACGACATCGGCGGGACCTTATCTCGGAGAAGAAACGGAGAGGAGGGGCCGCTACAGCTCGTCCAACCTCTCCGATCTTATCAACTGCAGACGCCTGGGTATTGATCCTGTCGTGCGATATCTTAGCTAATTCCGAGCTCACTCATTCGACGAGATAATCGTGATAGTCGCAAGCCATCGTCTGTCACAGGTCATAGTGCATCGTCGCCAACGCCTTTATCGGAGTTGACCCGACAGCTTGACCGAGGAGCTCAGATCAACATATACTCTGAATATCATCTTCCATCATCGTATATACGCCAACACTGCCCGCACCGTTGCTCCCATCCTCTGCTAGTAATCAAGCAACTTGGAGAGTATACCCACAGTCACGATTGCAGCAGCCATCAACATCATCATGGGTTCCCAAACGACCGACGTGCCTCACCCTTTCGACCCTCTGTCTCTGGAAGAGATCGAGACAGCCATCACCATTGTCAAGAAGGCTCATGGCGATGTGTTCTTCAATGTGGTCTCATTGCATGAGCCGCGCAAGGCTGAGATGACGGCGTGGCTGGCAGACCCCGAGAAGGCGCCGAGGCCCACGAGAGTGGCAGACATCGTGGTGATTGCTCCGGGAGGCAAGGTATTCGATGGCTTAGTCGACATTCAGAAGGCGACCATTACCCGCTGGGAGGAACTAGATGGCCTGCAGCCCATTGTAAGTATTTTGTTGTCGGCAGATACATGTCAAACACAGTCCGGATGTAGAGGCTAATGACGTTGCCAGATTACCATGGAGGAGCTTCAGGCTGTGGAGCACGTATGCCGGACAGACCCCAGCGTGATTGAGCAGTGTGAGATCAGCGGAATCCCAAAGGAGGAGATGAGCAGGGTCTACTGCGACCCATGGACGATCGGATACGACGAACGCCACGGGTCGAAAGTTCGTCTGCAGCAGGCTTTGATGTACTATCGGCCCAACGTGGATGATTGCCAGTACCAGTACCCACTGGACTTCTGTCCCATCTATGACGCAGACAAACAGGCCATCATAGGGATCGATATCCCTAAGGTGAGGCGGCCGTTGAGGAAACAGGAGCCGATCAACTACACACCGGCATACGTGAATGAAAAGGAGGGCGGATACCGAACGAGCCTGAAACCCATCAACGTGACCCAGCCCGAGGGAGTATCTTTCACCGTGAAGGGAAGAGAAATCGAGTGGCAGAACTGGAAATTCCACATTGGCTTCAACTACCGAGAGGGCATTGTGCTCAACGACATCACATTCAACGACAAGGGCACGGTCAGGCCAATCTTCTACCGCTTGTCTCTGGCGGAGATGGTGGTGCCATATGGAAACCCCGAGCACCCCCATCAGAGGAAGCACGCCTTTGATCTGGGAGAGTACGGTGGTGGCTACATGACGAACAGTCTGGCACTCGGTTGTGATTGCAAGGGCAGCATTCATTACCTCGATGCCCATTTCCCGACCCGCGCGGGCGGCATTCGGACGATCAAGAACGCGATTTGCATTCACGAGGAGGATAGTGGCATTCTGTTCAAGCACACGGACTTCCGAGACGATTCAGTCATTGTGACTCGGGGCAGGAAGCTTGTTGTGCAGCAGATCTTCACGGCTGCGAACTACGAATATGCCGTCCAGTGGATTTTCCACGTGAGTGTGCCTGCGGAATCGAGGTTCGAGAATGTGAGGGTGACTAACAACCCCATAGCAAGACGGCACAATTCAGCCAGAGATCAAGCTCACCGGAATCCTGAACACCTATGTCATGAACCCTGACGAGGAC
This sequence comes from Dendrostoma leiphaemia, assembly GCA_026120015.1. Taxonomy (NCBI): domain Eukaryota; kingdom Fungi; phylum Ascomycota; class Sordariomycetes; order Diaporthales; family Erythrogloeaceae; genus Dendrostoma; species Dendrostoma leiphaemia. The sequence goes on along the minus strand of JALRMF010000319.1, from coordinate 10,918 downwards.
ACGCAGGGCTGGGGAACTCAGGTGTACCCAGGTAAAGCCCCGCATCATTTTCCTCGTGGCAAGACGGTTGCTGATGTCAATTCAAGGCGTAAACGCCCACAACCACCAGCATCTCTTCTGCATGCGCATCAATCCGAATGTTGACGGACCCAACAACACCGTCTTCATGAACGATGCGGTAGCGTCAGACGCGCCAGTAGGCAGTCCCGAGAACTTCTACGGCAACGCGTTCTATGCGAAGCGCACAAAGCTCACGACAGCGGGCGAATCCATGACCGACTACAACGGTGCGACCTCGCGCACGTGGGACATGTGCAACGAGAACAAGTTGCATCCGTACAGCAGGAAGCCGGCCTCGTATAAGCTCGTCAGTCGAGAGGTGCCAGGGCTGCTGCCCAAGGAGGGATCGTTGGTCTGGAAGAGAGCCGGCTTCGCGAGGCATGCTGTACATGTCACGAAGTGTAAGTCTTCTGTCAGAACACCCCGCCCCGGAGCGATAGACTGACGGAGCTCTGGCTAGATTCTGACGACCAACTCTGGCCCGCTGGCCGTCACGTCCCCCAGACTTCGGGCGAGCCGTCACGCGGGCTGCCAGAATGGATCGGCGATGGGAATGACTCGATCGAGAACACGGACATTGTCTTATGGCACACGTTCGGCGTCACACATTTCCCCGCCCCCGAGGACTTCCCAGTGATGCCTGTCGAGCCGATGACTCTGTTGCTGCGCCCGAGGAATTTCTTCTCGAACAACCCCGTCATGAACGTCCCTCCGAGCTACGTGTCCATTCCGAGCCAGATCGCCGCCAAGAAGGAGGCAGTCGTTGATGCTGCTGACAAGATGAGCAAGATGGCCTTCAGTGAGACCAACGGCGAGGGAAAGGCGTGCTGTGGCGAGACGAACGGATCAAATGGCGTTCATTAATGGGAGACTGAAATTTCAATGAGTTATGTGAACAGAATGCATGAACAGGAATCAGCAAGGAAGGACACTGGTCATTGGGGGACATTCATTTCAACGTTGATTGAATATCCGTATTCTGTATGGCTGCAAGTCTTCAATATGTACTGCTATAGGGATTTGACCTTCAGAACTCGAGTGATGAACCATGTGAACTGCTGGCCCAGCGCTCATCATGGGTCTGCTGTCCTTACCTAGGCTTTGCAAACTCTTTCGTCTATCCGTGCACACCCACTGGAGCTTCTTAATTGGGGTCCCCGCCCGCCTTCCATACAAACAAGTGACCCGTTAAACCAACCGGGGCACTTCAATCTGTCATAACCCTGTCCCAGGCCTGTGTTGATAGGTACCAAGAAATGCGTCATTGATAGTAGCAGGCAATGTTTCGTGTATTGTCCGTGGTAATTCTAGTTGGTCCCCGGTTTGAAGGATTCCATGAACCAGAACAGACGGAAAGGCCTGAGAGTGGTGAAATGGTGAAGCCGGGCTACAGACTCAACTTGACAATGTTCGTGTCAACACTTCCAAGAGGGAACATGAAAACAGACAGACGTATAGATGAGTCGGGATTTCGGTGAGCACTTGGATAGGCCCAGTCGAGAATCCACGTTCAAGACAAATTCCAGATGAATTGAGACGGAGACATCGACAAGTAATAGTACTGGGAATGCCTAGCAGTAATTCACTGCAATGGTAACAACCGCCGCAAGCCACGGGGAAAGGAGCTTCACCGTGGTCCCCGTCACAACGCTTCCTAGGTACTTACATGTACAAGGACATCCAAGCCCCCAAGAAAGCCGGGCGCAAAATAAGGAAGTCCGAGCAATATTATCGCGTCTCGGTGGCTCTCCGAAACCCAACAGGGTTGGGGCTCAGACACATTTGATTCTCCGGATAGAAAATGAACATCTGACATCTCCAAGCCCGACTACAGACACTGGATTGCGTGTGCGTTGCGTTGCACAAATGCCCCAAGTCCAGAAGTCTGGTCAAGCAAAACATCAACAACCACCTAGGTATCGCAGGAGATACGCGATGTGTATCAACCCAGGGCACGCGGAAGACCACTCCGACAGGGAGCACTGAGAGTAAGGGCATTGGTCGCCTACGACCGGTCCCACTCACCCACGTTCGATGGCGATATGAAATCTTAACTGCATCTGCGCTGACGGAGTAGATACTAGACAGAGTTCTGCATCGAATAAGACAGGTGACGAAGTGCTCACGGCTGGTCACCAGAAGCGAGGGCCGCACTTGGCGCGCCATGCTACTAAGCACATTCCTTGCTGAAATGATGATCTAGTATAATAACATGAGAAAGTTGCTCTGGGTCGAGACTCAAGATGCATCTTGGCGTATGGAACACATACCTCCTCCAAACACACACACACACATCGTCTATGTGTCTCATGAATTCAAGCACAAATTGTCTTTAGACTCGATTGAGTTCCATGTTTTGAATCAGCCTCAAAGCTTGGCTGAGAGTCTAATTGAGCCCAGGCCACGTTCTAAGCTTGAAAAGAGGGTACCGTCACTCCAGCGCTGGGCGAACTTGGCACACGCATGACCCATTGGAAACCCCCCCCCCCCCATTTAAAAAAAAAACCCCCTGCCCGGTGAAAACTGACAAGATTGTGGGGAGTTTGAAGAGCCAAACCCATGAGAGCTCCAGCTGTTCCCATATTCAATTGTACCTACCTATCCTATGTAGTAGATAGTGCTCAAATGGCTGCCAATGGCTCATGGATCACGAAGGAAGTCTTCCAGAACCTTGATGCCACAACGATCCGTAACCTTTGGGTTCCCGGATGCAACCACACAACCTTAACTCTAAAGTCACGATCGCCCGACCGGGGCCCCCGATGCCCGTGCGTGACGGTTGGGGGCTAAACAATGACGCTAAACCGCATTTGGGATGTTGCAGCACTGCGTATATGTAAGAACCTGGGCAGCTTGCGAGTCGTGGAAATGGGTACTTGTCAAATCGTAGATGGCGGGAAAAAGGAAGTTGATGAAGCAAGTCTAGCTGCTCGATTAATTTTCTGTCTTTGTATCCAGAACGGAGCTGGAAGTGTACATATGTACGGCCCCTTTCCTCTAACGACGAGCGCTGGTGACCAGCGCCAATGATGATCGTGATGACGATCGTTATACGTATCAAGTGGAGTTCCGACTGCCATGACCCTCACAACTTGAGCTTGAGGCCTTGCTGTGGACAGTTGAACGCGCTGCTCGAATTCGAAGGCCACGTTGATACTGCACGTGCACTCTCGAGTCTTACTGCGCTCGCCATTCCAGGAGACTATTAGCAGATGCTGATCCAGCTCGTGCTAGACTTGAATGACGATCAAAATCTTTGTTGGTCCGGCGTCAGAGTTTTACTGCGTGAACGGGCACTGACAGGTTATGGCACGCCGGTAACCATAGCCCAGCACTGACAAAATCCCATCCTTCGACGCCATGCTTGTTTTCGAATTTGCATACTGCATGCCCGATACGTGCAGGCCTGATATCGAGACAATCTTCGGGTACCCAGCTGCCTGCTGCACGTTGCAGACTCTGCTCCGCATCGCGGTGTTCCACCTTTATGATCGAGCTTGCCGCAAAAGGAACTTGGAGGTCATTTCTCTTGACCAAAGATCACGACAACGTCTAGAATGTGGTGGTGCTGAGCGAAACGAACAATATGCACACTGGCTACACATACCCTAATTCAAGGGCGTCGAGACTTTGGGTTTCATCATATGAAGCCGAGTCCAATGACTTCTGTCCGGGCTGGACCATCAATCAGATCCGTGCGGACTTATCTGTACCCCAGGATACGGGACCAAGACCCATATTGCCGAGGTGCTCTCGAGAGACATCGCCCGTCATGGCCAGGTCCGAGACGACAGGATAGCTGACTTTGACAACTGCGCTCTCGGTGTCCACTCGTCGGACACTTGGCAAGGTAGGATCACCTTCTGGGAGGATTTTCTGTAACGGTCAATTGTCGGCTTGAACCCGATCCGGTGAGACCCCGGGCCGATCTCTGGAGCCCGCCGTGCTCGCCGCGTGGCAGCCAATTTCTGCAGTCCAAAATGCAACCTCAGCCCAGGCTCATGCGTCCAGACACACGTCTTGAAAAACGGTGAAAGGGTTTGCTGATGGCGGTGCCCATTGTGCCGAAGATTGTACGAAGTCTATCTCCAAGGTAGCTCCAAGGGACGCCCGACAGCACTGCTGCACTTGGTGCCGAATGATTTTGGCCTCGGTCTTCGCCTGGCGTTAGAATCTGTCTGGGATCTTTGGCCCCTTCTAAAGAGCAAGGTCCGTAGATCTTCTGAAGTCGTTATGTCAACCTCGGCCATCTAGCATAGGCTTTGCAGACCGCCAAGTGGTCCTGCGGGCACGCAACGATGGAGCCACGGCGATAGTGGTCTTGAGGAAGATAGAAGCGGATATCGCGATGTGTGCGAGTCATTTCTACATAAGACCGCAACGTCCTATGGAGCAAAGATTGGATTTTTCTTCTTCTTAAATTCCTCAACCCAGCTCAATCATTCTGCCTGTTCATCTGCTGCTCTCTGCGCTTTATATATTCACCGCCACTTCCGATCTCGGTTCTCAGAATGAAGTACACCGCCGCCCTTGCAACTCTTGTCGCCATTGTCGCAGCCCTACCAAGCAGCGTTATTGACATTGGGGATGGGGTCAAGCTGGTGCCACGTGAGCCTCGCGCTGCCGAGCGTGTTGAGCGTCTTCGAAATATTCGAAGCGGCCTAATGGGCTCTGGGGTAATGGGCTCTGGGGGCCCGGAGCTCGGCAGCAAGAGCAGCAACAACAGCAATGTGTCTTACAACAGCAACTGGGCCGGCGCGGGTTAGTACCAACACATTTATGTGACGGAACCCTGTCCATTGCCCTCAATATGGGTCTACAAACCCAGAGGTTGAGCTCCGACACACGCTCATACGCTGTACAGTCAAGATTGGCACGGGTCTCAGCCATGTTACTGGAACCATCGTTAGTACCTTGATGTCCTTATTGTGGTGCCTTCTGGACGCGAATAGGACAAAGTATTATAACTCGAAAAAGCACTATGCTGTTTCAAGAGAACATGTGCAACATCAAGATGGAAGACTGACCCATTTAACAACCAACAGGTTGTGCCTACTCCTTCCATTCCCTCTGATGGCAGCATCTTGACCAAATACGCAGCCTCAGCTTGGGTCGGCATTGATGGTGACACTTGCACCTCTGCTATTCTGCAAACCGGCATCGATCTCTACGCCGGTCCAGGCGGTGTAAGCTTCGGTACGTATCGTTGCGCTCTGGGGCTGCCACAACGAAGAAGCTGTTGTGTGGACTTGTTGGGCTGACGCGGTCATCAAAGATGCTTGGTACGAGTGGTACCCGGACTATGCGTACACTTTCTCTGGCTTCTCAGTCTCTGCTGGTGACACGATCGTTATGACCGCGTCTGCCAAAAACACCAAGGCTGGCTCCGTTACAATCAAAAACACGGTGAGTCACACGCGAACGTCAGGAAACATCGTCTGGCAAAACTTTTGGACCTCGCTCCTCCGACATCTTTCACACAAAAGTTTCGTTCACCCACGATCTTGCTGACGAGACGTTCCTGAAGACCACTGGAAAGAAAGTCTCCAAGTCCTTCTCAGCTCAGGCTGATGAGCTCTGCGAGTATAATGCGGAGTGGATTGTTGAAGACTTCCAGTCCGGTGACAGTCTTGGTGAGTTCCCATGATTTTCTGTGCTGCGGAACCCTATCTCTTCTCCTGTGGAGATGTGTCTAGAAGTTGAGACTTTGAACTCCCAAATACGCTAACCTGCCATATTAGTTCCCTTCGTCGATTTCGACACCATCACATTTAAGGACTGCTCGCCCTCCGTCTCCGGCGCTAATATTGTGGACATCAAACAGTCCGGTAAAGTCCTCACTGACTGCTCAACCACCAGTCCGAGCAAGGTCACCTGTGAGTACGCTGGTTGAGGTACCCGGGCGGTGTGGATTTGGGGGACTCAAGAGTCACCACAATTTGAGAAGAAGGCAAACCTCATGGCAAGTCCAAATTAGACCCGACAGACATTGAACTTCTTCCCTAAAGATCCGATAGGACCGAGGTTCTTGTGTTGCCTGGTTGCGTGCCAACTGTACGGGTGTTTCTGCACGCTGATCTCCCGCCACCTTAGGCAGAGAGTATCCACTTTGCCTTCTCATGGCCTACAAAGTATACATAATCAAGTCAACTATAGTTGCACGCGACAAGCATTTGTCAACAACTTTGTGTGCTTTTGAGATGGGGCTGTGTCGAAAGTCTGTGCTCTCGTGAATAGGCTGCCGAGGAGCGGCTCCCGAGGTCTTGAGGCATTTCATACAAAATCTTTTGCTTCGGAGATACCCTCATCGCGACAGTTGCCCGATATTGACGCTCGATAAAGGATCAGCCATTCCACAACGGGTATAACAAGTGAGGCAACTCGTGATATCGCATGCTCAAACGCATGTTGGAATGCAAGTCGGACGCCATACCCACCTCGGAAACCTCCAGGAGCACGTTGTCTCTACGGTAGTACGGCACCTCGAAAAGCAGACTTATTGGAGGGGAACTTGAAACATTTATAGCCGTGGACACCTATATGGCCGTGGAAGCCATCGCAAAGTTTCAAGCACTTCTATCACTTGGGCCTCCCGGATCGCTGTTCTCCACACGTCCCGGTTTATTCGCTACGACGTTGATACTTCCGCTTGGCACGCTGTCCAGGTTTGCACCACTTAAAGCACCGCGACGCAAAATGGAATCCATTGCCTCACCTAATCTTGACACTCTCGGGGAGAGGAGACTCGCATGCAAATGAGCCGAGCACGGCACCTAGGACAACTCGAGTAGGAGCGAAAACGCCGACTCGTGGCAAGAGTCGTGACTTGTCTTCAACGCGGAGAAGAAGCGGATGTGCAATTAAAACCACTACTCAGAATTCTTGCCTTGGAGCGAGACCGGCTCAGCAGTGGCATCAGTACCTCTTGAAGTGGCGACGCTGCGAACAGACTGCATGCGCCTCCCCTCAGACATGGAGTTCTGTCGCCCTCGTGGGGTGTCATAAATCATCTCGTCAATTGTGGCCGTCACCAATTCCTCCTCGCTTCCCTTCGCCGCGATGGCAACCGTCCTGTCGACCGTACCATGTGACTTGACGTTCTTCAACCTGTACCCGGAGTGATCGACCAGATCGGTGGTGCTCCTCTCTGTCTTTCTCGTCCAACCGGACCTCTTGAAGAAGAGCGGCCGGAGAATGGGGAGACTCGAGCACAAGATTGCGGCATTGTACTCGGCCAGCGTCCACAAGCCTGCCGCGACGTTGTCAAAGGTGGGATCGGTGGCCCCGGCAGCTGCTCGTAGAGTCGGTACGCGAATGATGGAGACGACGACGACGCTGGGCCCGAGTCAGTCTGCTGTTTCTCTCTTGCAGCCCGAACGAGTAACACTCACAAGAATCCGAGTCCAAAAATCCCAAGGAGGAGGGACTTTTGGCGCAGCGGGATGGGGAGTTCCCAAATGCTGGGCAGGGGTATCAAGAAGATGATGAAATCGGTGATGAGGTTGATGATGGAAGTGAACTCCCAGATCGGCAAGGTGTTTAGACACCATGATTGAGTGGTGGGGAACAGGATGCCGAGTGGAATGCATGTTAACGCGAGAAGGACGACCGCAATCACCGTCCAGACGCTTACGAAGGCCAGTAAGAACGCACATACGCGGCGTAGGCCCGGACTGGGGAAGATTCGACGATACTGAAGGAGGAAGGAAACTTTGACGAGATTGAGGCCAAAATTATATGAGAGTATGACGGCGTAGAGGTACTAATCACCGGGTTAACAATTGTCACATGGTCTGCGGCGCCGAGGATTTGCTAATAACTCACGACGACCGATAAGTGTTGATCCGCTGGCGACAGTGTTGCAATGTGACGTCCAAGTCCATAATGGGCCTCTGTTCTTGACATCAGGATGGGCCCGAGAGGTCAAACAGCCTGTACAAGAAGACTCACCTATTGCGGTCGCGACACCGCATACAATGGCAATTATTTGCGCCACCAACATGCTCCAATCATCAGCGCCCGCCGTCTTGAGAAGAAAGCAGCGTGTGAAAAGTCGCATGCCAAACACAATGGTCGAGCTGGCTGTGAGGATGGCCGCGACGATTATCACGAGCTCTGAAAACGACTCACTGTCGGTTTTCAGTGGTGTTGTGGATGACATGGTGATCAGTTGCAGTCACAATGGCAAGGCAGGGCCAACATGAAAGTTGGTCTCAGAGATCTTGAAGAAGTCGAGACAGTAAGAGTGGATGCTCCAGATCAGCGCGTCATATGTCCCAGGTGGATGGGACCGGACTTTACGAGGATTGATATATGATGGGCCCAATTGTCTGTGATCCCACCAGAAATCGAATATCTCGGGTCCCAGGGTCGTCTTCTTGAGAATTTGATAAAAGACCCCAGCTTCCTAGCCATTGTGAAGGATGGGAAGACTTCTTGCCGTCCTCAAAATAAGCTCTCCGGATCTGCGCTGGTCATGGCTCGGCGGAAACCCGTCCAATGAACCTCCTCCTCACTACAGGGATACCGAAGGCCATGGCTGAAACTCTGATTACACATTAGTATCGATCAGTGACGGGACGTAAGGCTAGGGTGAACACTAAGCAGTAACCGGTCGCTACACCTGGGCCTTATCCTCTCAAGATGGCCATCCTAAAGCAGCCAGCCTTACAGAGTGTGAAACCGATGCTACTGCGGACGCTTGAGCCAGAATGGCCGCATCGTCACAGGCATTTTGTTCGGGTTCAATTCTTCATAGCACGCAAAGTTGGAGGTTCATTCTCTGAACTTCAACCGAGCCTTGCACTGCTTTTCCCTGTTGCACCCATATTCGAGACTGACGGACTGTTAGACTTCGGATCGAGCAAACACTTCGGATCGAGTGAATACCTCCATAATCTCTGATTCAGTGCAGTAAACAATTGCCGCTCAGGATTCGAATGCCGACACCCATCGCGCAGCAGCTCGGACCACGCACTAGCCCAATCACGCATGAGACATTGCGGGCGACGTAGCTTCAGAGAACATTCCGACACACGTTCGTCCGTAGTACCCTGTAGCGTCCCTTAGTCTCGTGTCCGGCACTGCGAATGGTAAAGCCCGAGATACACCAACGGGGTGGTTTCAACATCACGGTCGCTGATGCGCTCTCCAGACCCAGGTTTCTTCATCAGTGTGAAGCATCGTATCAGAGGTCTTGAGCGAGGGCTGGATGTCTAGGGGCCCACCGGGACGGGCTGTCTGTGGTGACTCGTGAGGTGCATCAGTAGCCGTGTCTCGTACATGCAGGACGTTGGAACATGCTTCAAGCCGAAAGCTTAAATGCGACGCGACGCGACTCGGTCAACGGCAGAAGATGGAGGCGGGGCTGGCCAGCCATATGGCATTGCAGAGTAACAGTAACGCGGAGTCGGGTACATAGTAGAAAAAAAACAGGGAGGGTACCTTAACAGATAATGCTCGCCTGCGTTTCCAGTATAGAGAAACCCCGTCGATATCGGAATCCGTTCAATTCTCCTCCAAGGCAGTGGTGTAACACGCGTGAATGAAATTGATTCGCTCGACGGATTGGCATATATACTGTATATCCATGGTCAAATTGTACACAGCAGTTCGCCAGACTGACGCAACTTAGGATAGTTGGCACCCCCCGAGTCTGGAAAGTAAAAGATAAGATTGACAGAGTCCAGAGAGACGGGATGGAATGAATGTTCACGGTGTACAATCGAATAAAGCAGGTGTGAACTGAAAATTCGCTTTCTCAACTCCAGACGGAAACATAGTACCGACGGCTATCAAAGTATATGAAGCAAATATGTGCCAAGGATGTGTCCTGACCGAGGTTCGGCTCTTGATCTGCCAAACCCCCTCGCTACCGAAGCTTTTGTTGCTTCCTGGGCGAGCTACTACTCTACACGAGGTTTGTGTGGCGGCGATGCAGGTGCCCCTCGTCCGAGATCTCGAGCACACATGACAGGCGTCGGCAGTGGCCTATGTAACACTCACTAGGCTCATAGACGCAGGATGGTTGTTCAAAAGAAATATTGCCGTTATTGTGCGCAGCGGATAAGATGTGGAATAACTTTCTTTGGTTGCATCGAAGATCATCGCGAAACATTCACCCGGTTGCCTAGGACAAGGTGAAATCGAAGCGACGAACATGGTCCGTGTACTCCCATTTGCAAGCAAGTGTTGGTCTTGGCAAAACTGCACAATCTCCCGAACACGTTATGTATCGTTTATGAATGAAATATTAAAAAGACTTTATAACACCTTTGAATTTTAAATTATCTATTTATTCTTACATGTGAATAAAAGCGATTGAAGTAACCTATATAGCTTTTGTCTTTTAATTTTTGATCTTTATTAGGTATCAAGCTGTTGAATTGTAAAATGGTTGAAATGGAAGATGTGTGCTGAAATGCGGGCGCGCGCGGGGGACAGAACACGTGCTTGCAAATGGGAGTACAAGCTACCAAAATATCTGTTTGACTTCCAAGGTTCTTGGTCATTGGCACGCCGACTGCCTGGCACCTGGTGTGTAGGTTTCAGTCTTTTCGACTGATTTCCCAGAGCATTCGAATGCTATTCACTCCGAGCAAGACCTCGAACATTCCCAGGTTCCAAGGCAGGAGATCATTGTCGATCATTCCACGTTCTTAGCCCAACACACTATGGGGGCCAGTGGTCAATGCTCAAGCTTGGGGCTCATGGGCTCTACTAGTACAACCTTGCACGTCCCTAGGTAGCTTGATGACCGTTTGGCCCATATTCTATTCGCAGGTGTGCCTCCGCAGGTGTGCCTCCACGGTGTCCTTTGGACGACGCAATGAGCCAAAGATCTAGGAGAATTGGGGTC
>JALRMF010000318.1:0-59464 GCA_026120015.1 Dendrostoma leiphaemia | reverse complement strand
AAAACTAAGCGCTAAAAAAGCTTTTTTTAATATATAATATATATATTAAAAAGATTGCTAAATATTTTAAGCTTAATAATAGCATATTACTTTTTATTTTGCTTTTATAAATTGCTTTTATTAAAAATAAGCAGTAGGCTTTTAAAGCAAAGGTAAAGAAATATTAAGAGAAGGTTAGTTTAATGCTTTATTTTAAAATTATAATTTAGGCAAATATTGCTTTTATTATTACTTAACTCTTTTAATTCTTTATAAATCTTAGTTTAAAGCACTTGAGTATTATTAATTAGTGCATTTAATACTTTTTTAATACTTAAATGCTTGCTATTTATTATTAATACTAGCTAAACTTTAAAGCTTAAGTGTTTATTATATTATTTAACGCTTCTTTTATAAACAACTTAAAAACCTAGCGCTTTTTTTAAAGCTATATAATTATACTTTATAAAAGCTTAATTTATTAAAAAACTACGCGCTAAAAAACTATTATAACTTTTTTTATAAAAGCAAAGTTGCTTAGAGTTAAGCATATTGCTAAAGAAGTTATATTTTTGCAATGCTTTTTTAAAAGAAATTAAGCTAGATTTAAAGAGTAATGCTTAGAAAATATATAATAATAACCTATAAACTATTAAGTTAATTATTAAAGAAAGTATTAAAATTAGCACTATACTTTAATATGTTAATATATAAAATATATAGTTGCGCTAAAAGCAGAAAAAGAGTATATTTTAAGTGCTTTATACGCTAACTTAAAGTATACTAGCAAATAAGCTTACTAAAAACCTCCTAAAGCAAAAGTTTAAGCACTTTAAGGCACTGCTAAATCTTTAAGAAGCAAGCGGCATAATAAATAAAGAGCGTAGAAAAATAGATTTTATTAAAAGCGCAACGGCTTTATTAGGTATTTTAGGGTAACTTAAGGGTTTCTAAGCTTATTTACTCTGCTTATTAACTTAAGAAAAAAGCAGGTTAACGAGGGCATTTAAGCCTTTCTTAACCTTTTTAATGCGCTTAGCGCGCAGGGCTATAGCGTCTTTATCTTTGTTTTTATCTTTCTCCTCCTTTTGCTTCTGCTCCTCCTTCTTCTCCTCTTTTTTATTATCTTTATTATTATTATTATTATTATCTTTGCTAAACTTACTAGCAAAGTAAGCAGCATAAACTATTTGTTTAAAAGTACTTTAAAAGCAGCGTAAGCGCTATTTAAATTAATTAGCATATAATATATAAAAAGTAAAAAAAGCAAGGGATACTTAATAATAAAAAAAGAAAGTAGTAAACTTATAAACTTTTTAGCGCTAAAGTGCTTAGTTTTAAAGTAAACAAAGGCAAAGGCATAGTATAAGATAAAAAGCTATATGTAAAAGTGCCTTTGCGCGTAGCGCATATAGTGTTAGCTATAGTTAGCGCTAATGCTAAAGCATTAGCTATTTAAGCGCCTAGCTTAGGCTAAGCGTAGGCAGCTTAAGCAGAGCATAAAGATTAACAAAGAAGAGCTAGCAACATAAGTAAGCTTAGTATTACTCTGCTTGTTTATTAATATTATAGTTAATATAAAAATAAAATAGTATATATTTTATAAGCAAAGATATAGGTAGATAAGCAAGTTATTATATATAATGTAATATAATTTAATAAATCTAGTATGCGCGAAAATCTTTATTTAGTTAGTTTAAGAAAAGCTTAGAAATAACCTTTAAGGCTTAAAATTAGCTGCGCTTATATAGTAAGCACCTTAGGGCTTTAAAACGTTTATTTAGCAATCGCTATTATCTATTTCTTTTATTGTTTTTTCTGCTTTATTATTTATTAAGCATAATATAATTACATTGCTGTTTAATTAGGGGGTATGTTGCGAGCAGGGGTCTCTATGGGCCCTATTATTCTAAAGCTCCCTACTATTTAGAAGCTCGTTTTTCCTTTGTCCTTTTCATACAATAGACTTATAGAATATACCGTTCTATATGGCCAACGCCTTGCCCTGCTCGCCACATTTTTTTCTTCTTCCTTCTTTTCCTTTCGGCGATGTCTTTACGGAATCGTGATTTCCAGGCTTAAGGTTCAATCTGCAATCAGAATTGGCACGTTTCTGTGTACGATCGACTGCAACAGCTTGTCGACCACATGTGGACAAATTGTGGCCAATCAACCATTTACATATCTTGAGGCACTTACCACGAAATTCATGATGGCCACGAAACCAGGCGTCCGACATCGCAGAGCACTCTCCGCATGGCCTTGCCAATCTCCCGCAGGGCCCCCGAACGTACTCAGCAATACTGTCAGACTGTGTAGAGTGGCGAAGCTGATGTACACGACGATCCGGGCAGAGTCCAAGATTGCATCGTCGTGCTGGACGATACCGAACTGGTACTACTCGTGCAGACGCTGCTGCAAGCTATTTCGCCCAGGCACCATCGTCTGTCTCATCGACTCTCGAGAGCGAAGGCCAGCTTCGACGTAGCAAAACTTGTCCAAGGGGCATGAGATACAAGGGACATGAGATCCCACAGCTTGCAGGTACTCACCCGCCGAGGCAGCTTTATTATAGACAAGTGACAGAAAGTTCTGCTGGCCATGATGCTGCCGGATAGGTAGAGTAAAAAGCGTATCAATTCACAAGCGCTATGCAAAACGATCGAAACGAGACTCCAGCCCGCATACCTGTAGAGCTCTACAAAAGCGGACGACCATCCTCTCAAGTCAAAGGACTATCGCCACATCGGCCCCTTCCACTGCAGTAATACAGTGGGAATAATACTGAGGCCGACGACAAGTGCTGCCACAATCGCAGAACTGTTGGAGAGACCAACGCCGTCGAACATGGCGGGAAACCTGCGTTAGGATGGTTGGTTAGCCAATTTCGGGGCTCCGGGCGTACGGGGTCGGAGGTTAGATCAATAGCTGAACAGCAGACAGACGTACCAGAAGGGCCCGATGAAACCAATGACCTGTCGAACGAGCGAGACGAACACGCCGACGCTCGCGGCCGCGCTCCCGGCAGCACAGTCGACGGCATACGTCACAAGCACCGTCGTCACCACCTGATTCCCCATGGCCGCCACCGCCGTGCCCACGACAGGCACCACCGTCCACCTGCCAGCAGGCGCGGTCTCGGTGGTCACGAGGAAAACAGCGACGCCGGCCACGGTGAGGACGTAGCCGATGTAGCTCAGCCATAACCGAAACTCGGGCTGCGGCTGCGTCCCAGGCCTGGTCTGGCGCCTCCGCATCCACACGTCGCTGAGAGCCCCGCCAATCTGCTCGCCTATCAGCGAGCCGACGATCACGCCAATGAACTGCAGCCCGACCTGCTCCGCGTTGAGGTTGAACTTCTGCTCGAACAGCTGTGGGATCTCGACCGTTGTGAGGATGCTGCCGACGAGGAACACGGTGGAGTAGGCCAGCGCAGGGAGCACCGCGCAGGGGCGGATGAACATGGCTAGGGGCTCGACGTAGTCGTACGCCGACAGCTTCCGCGGGTTCAGACGCCGGAAGCCGAGATATCTCTGGGAGAATCCAGGCTGCTTCTCGCTGGCGCATAGGGGCGAGCCGTCCTCACGGCGCAGATACAGCGTCTCCGGGCCCAGAAAGAAGTACAGGACAAGCTGCACCGCATTGATGATGGCCAGCACCCAGAATATGAACCGGAAGCCCGCTCGAAACGAGACAAAGCCAAAGACCAGCGCCCCGATCGGGACACCGAGGGTGACCATGACCATCCAGATGCCGATAAATTTAGCGCGCTCCTTCTTGAAGAATGTTTCCATCACGACAGCGCTGCCGATGGAGCTCGCCGGAGAAATGAAGAAGGCCACAAAGGCACGGAAGAACATCAGCACCCCGTACGAGTTGCTCAGTGCGCACGCGACATTGCCGATGCCAGACATGATCAGAGACTGCAGAAAGATGGGACGACGGCCGTACGTGTTGGCAAGTGGCCTCCACACCAGCGGCGCCACGCCGAGGACGGCAATCTGCACTGCCGTCAGGTAGGTGCTGTCCTGAAGGGTATTCGAAAACTCCTTGGCCAGGTCCGAGTATGCGGGGATGATCGAGGAGGCGCCAATGGTAGCCATACACGAGTGGAAGGCCACCAAGAGGAGCATGATGACCTTCCTGCTCTGCTTCCAGTTGTACGGGTCGGACTCGCTGGCCGAGGGCATGGGGTCCAGATTCAGCGTCCCATGGCGGTCCAGGAGAAACGTCCTTGCCGCGGACGACAGGCCGGTCGTCGCGTAGGCCTCGTCCCAGCCAGGGTCAAGACTGAGGTCAGTGTCGCTAGCCTCGACGTGCAGAGCTGGTCCAGCTGTTCGCGAATCCTTCGAATAGAGCTCGTGGCTCCGCAGCGCCAGCGCTCGATCGCTGACGACCGACTGAGCGCGGTCGCGTAGGTGTATACTCCCCATGGTAGGAGTGGTGGTTCCTCAGGACACTCCCGACTCAAGTCGAGTATATCATGGAGACTGGGGGCTTCGAGATTGCGTTAGTCCTTCTGCTCCAGAGCTCGGTGGTTCACACAAAACACTCACGTGTGTACAATATTGCAGTAGAGGAGGACGTAGATGTAAGATCTGTGGTGACGTCGAACATGAGAATCACCAGGAACGCCGCTCATGGCTCCCCTATATTCCCCATGGGGAGGCGCGTTGGGGGGGGGGGGGACAAGCACCTGGGCAGACTCGGCCGGGCCGATATGACGAGCCGTACCTCCTTAGCTGTTTCACCACATCAAATGGCATTGAAGCGACAGCTGCTAGAGTACCGGAGCAACTGCCAGCATGACGACGACTATAATTGGACCGGAATCCTCCCATCACCTGCACGGTCACGATCACCAAGTTGTATATTAGCGCGCAGCCGCGTGGCCCACAATTTGGAGCCCCCGGGGCCCCTGAGCAGTTGAGCTTTGTCGTCCTCATCACTCTCAGACGTGGCGGAGCTTAATTCTGGTGTCCAGCCGGGGCGGGTGTCCGAGAGGATCAGAAATCGAGACACTGCAGAGATGGCAATGCTGGTCAAGGATCAAGACACGCAAGGCTCGTGGTGAAGAGTTGCGCAGGGCCGCGTCGTGTTGGCAGGTTGGGTGGGTGGGTAGGGGGAAACAAGAACAAGGAGCACCCCCCCCCGGGGTGATTAGTCCTCGACGTTGCAAAAGCCTTCCCAGTTCCCAGGCACGCGCCAGGATGTATGTACACGGGCTGGACGGCTGGGTCATTTGAAGGGAGAACATGTTGCATCATGTCGATGATTGAAACCCTTATGCCCGTCCGTCACTTCCAAGGTTCCGTCATCACCGAATATTGGATTCCTCTCCGACTGCATCCAATGTGGGCTGCAGGCAGACTGGCAGTGCACAATCAACACTCCAGAAGTTAGGAGTCGGCACTGCGTTGTCGATCACTGAACTGTCGGAACTTGAAGAAGCACCGGCCACACGGGCAGCGAAGAGGTGGAGGTGAAGGTCTGGAGAGACGCTTGACACTACCTAGGAACCCAACCCAGGTACTAGTAGGATCTCGGGAGCGCGTGTGTCCTTTTTATTAGCAAAGCGCAGACCTTGGAATCTGGAGCAAAGTCTGGTTGGTGCGACTGATGCTTCGGTAGCGTGAATGACATACAGTAGGTATGTCGTTTGGTCGTACACCAAAGAAAGGACTGTTACGTGTGTGAGAATTGCGGAGAATTGCAAGAGATCTTTGACTTGGGCGGACTCGCTGTCGGAGGGAGCACCCGGATTGTGACTTATAATAAGCACCTGCCTAGGTATCCATGTGTCCGGGACTTGGGACGATGAGTGCTCGTGTGGAGAATGTTGGCTTCCAATTCCCCTTGAAGTCCCAATGGTTTGATCTTCACAGTGAGTTTGTTCGCCCCACAACGCGCTGTTTCAGTGCCTGGGGGAAAGCAATATAAGAAATAGGTACAGAATGTTGATTTTGAATGGATGCCAACACACGATAGACCCACCTGCACCGTCTCGCTTCACAAGCTGGGAGGACTGGCAGACTGGGCCATTGTGTCTCTTGTAGTATGGCGGTCAGCTTCCAGCCTGTACACCCAGGTCTGGAGACTGGGAATAGCGCCGAGGCGCTTCAAAAATGGGTGATACGTCTCCCGCAGTAATTTCAATCTTTCTGGGTTGAAGTTCATCATTAACTATATATACTTACAAGATGAGTGGTTCTCAACACAGCGTCGACCCGCACTACCTCAGCCCACAAGCTGATAATCGGTCTTCCTATCTCTTGTAGTATAGTGGTCAGTATGCGAGCTTGTCACGCTCGAGACCCGGGTTCAATTCCCGGCGAGAGAGCTTTCTTTTTTCTTTTTTCTTGGAAATTTCGGATGGTGATGTTTTCATGGTCGTTCGCTTCCAGAGATTGAATACCTGCGGCTCTGCAGGTGCGCATGTGGTCATCCCCAACGCTGGGAAAGGTGAAGAGGGAAGGCACGGGGACAGCCCCGCTGATGTAATAAATACAGCAAGGGTCTACTTTGGTACACCCTCAACGTGCAATCACTGTACGCAGCACTCATGTTGATTTTTACAAGTACTATACAGGTACAAGTGCTTGGGTCAGTCTGTATATTCCTTGGCCCTACCTAGTTCATGTCCGTCAAATAGGCCAGGGCAATTCCTCATCCGAAGATTGCCGCTGGCTGCACTCAGCGTTTCTCGATACGTCACAACACTGCAGGGCTGTTCAACCTTTCCAAAGGTTATCTCGACATCGTCCTGGAACACATCAGCTCGCCCACGGTTCGCGGAGCGAGAAGGTTGATCGGACACCGCAGACAGAGGACACCAGGACTACGGGGCCATGTCGGATCTCGCATGACTCTGCCCGTCATTGACTACGTCTGGTCCTGTCGAACCAATACTTCATCAACACCGGTCGGCTACCGCATCGAACCGAACAGGGCGGGCTTCTGGGAGGGAAGGGGCCGGGGGCTGAGGAGGCCCAGGAGAAGGAAGGGTGTCCATAATAAGTCTCAAGTGATACGTGGCCGGGTCAATGCTTACAACGTCAAGATCCTGGCGGCGTGCCGACATGGACGACTGCCCCTGCTTGCAAGCTCACACCGCGGCCCGGATCCGTCTTTCATTCAAGAGCCATCAAGTTCTGGCCTGCCTCGTGTCTCATTCTGGTTGCCTGCCGTACCCTAGGTACTTATCGACCCGACCTCATTGGTTCTCGTTCTCCCACGCCGGGCCTGCTCTACTCAACCCACCCGCCGGTACTATACTTGTACTCGCAAGGGCCAGCAAGAGTTGTCCCCTCGCGTCCTTCATCAATGCAAGTGCCGGCCGCGCTCAATGAGCCCGCTTGTGTCCACACTTCTGACGGCCATGACCGCCTGTCGTCGTGTTGACCTGCTGGGATGGGCTCTCACCATCATCACCGCCCGCCGCGGCACCGCCATAGGCGTAGTACTGTCCAAGAGCAGACAGGCTCGGGCCCCCGTCCTCGAGCAGCGACTCGTCGCCGTCTGACGAGCCGAGGTACGCGTACCGTTCGACGCAGCCGTTGCCGTCCAGGAACTTCGTCGCCTGCTGGAGGAAGGTGTCCTTCTGAGCTAGAGTGATGTTCGCTGCGTCTGACGGGCCGAACTGTCAGGAGTTTTCCAGGTCAGTACCGTGCCACATTCGGAGGGAAGGGTAATCGAGGTGGAACTTGTAGATTGGGATGCGTGGTCGTGAGCTGGGACAGCAAGAGGGGGGCCTCACTTCGGTCACCCAGACCGGCCGACCTCCAGGCAGGCCACAGATCATGTTCACCCAGTGCTCCAGGTCCGACGTCAGATTCCAAGGGTTGTACCAGTGTATTGGGATAAAGTCGATGGTGCAGTCTGAGCAGTTGCCCAAGAACTGGTTGATCCACTGCCAACCGTCATTCGACACGGCGGGCGCCCCCAGCTTGGCCTGACCGGCAAACGGATCCAGGAGCTGCCGGTACACCAGCGCGGCGTCGGCGGGCTCGATGTTGGCCTGATAGCTCAGCTCGGGCTCGTTGAAGGCCAGCAGGTGCTGGGCCGAGCCGTTGGCGATCCAGGCGCGGGCGTCGTCCATCCAGGACACGGACGCACCGCTGTAGTTGTTCCAGAGCATGGGGACGTACTCGCAGGAGGGCTGCTTGTGGGCTGTGAAAGAGCCCCAGTTGTACTGCCAGGTAATCTCGCTGCCGTTGGCACGAAAGTCCTGGTGGGGCACAATCGTTGGTCAGTCGACAGGACAGGATAGCGGGGAAGTACATGAGGGATTCATGTCACGGAAATGGCGAAAAGGTTGAGAGATGACGCAGATCTGTGATGCGAACGAAAGGCAACGGGGGTAAACTGCATGGTCTCACCTCCAGTGGAATGTTCTCATTATAGGCAAGACCACGTTTGGAGGTGCTGGCCAGGACGTCAGCTCCCAGGTGGGCGATGATGAGGCAGAGGAATAGGATGGTCCTGGAAGGACGTTCGTCAGTAGGAAGTTCGCCAACAAGGAGGGACCGAGTATGAGGTGCGCTCTTCTTCTGCGGGACGTCGACGGGCTGGCCTGGAGGGGTGTGCTCGAGATGACTCACTTCTTGAATGGATCCATGACGGCGATGTGGATGATGCCTCGGGCTCAGCGATGGCAATGTCGACGAGCTCTGGATGAGGAGGGAAGAAAGGAAACCTCGCGTGCCTGCGTGCGAGACAGAAGATGTTGTGTGTACGTTCGGCTACACCCAGGGAAATCGAGCGACTGGTGCGAGTCACAGCGGAGGCTCTCGACAGCTCCAGTAGAAGAGGTGGCAGAAAGTCCAACTCTGCAGCGGTCTCAAGAAGCTTCTTTCTTCTGGGCACGAGCTGGGTTTGTGTGGGGGTCTCACCGCAGGAACAGTTGCAGGTCAACAAACAGCCCAGGAGCTTGTCTGCCCGCCAAAAGGATCTGGGATGGACGAGGTGACTGACAGAATTCACTGTGTGACTTGGCAAGTCAACTGACAAGTAATGGACAGGACGGTCTGGGTCTGCAACTGCAGAGACCCAGGTGGAAGGGCTGCCGCTGTCACTTTAATCTGCATACACCTCGTACATATTCACACCAGGTAAAGACAGGAGGTTGCTGTCAATAAGGAGCGACGCTCTGTCATCCAGCCTAACACAAGGTGCCAGGGACCTGGAGGGCCACGGCTCTCAAGAGTCCGCACTGACTGACTGCAGGACTCGAGGCGAAAACATCAAGGCATCAGATGCAAACGGGAAACGGCGATGTCATATCGTCTTGGGCATGGCCCAGATCAGATTAATATTCATTCTCTCATGCCTATCCCATGCCTGAGCCACTGCCCTCATCAAATCACTCGTCCGCCACTCCGTCTGCCAACCTTGTCAGAACTGTATACTGGTGTCAAGCCCCAAGTGAGCGACCGTGACATGGAAAAGATCCCAATCATGACGAGCAGCAGCCAGCAGACACCACAAACAATTTTACCCAGGAAAAGCAGCATGAAGTGAAAAGCGTATCAATCAATCCCGTGGGAGGAAAAACTCCGTTTCCGGTGCAACTTTTTTTGGTTCGCGTTACCGCCCTTTCCTTTCCGTGGCCCCATGATGGTAAGAGAGAAAAATCGTACATAGACGTAAAACACACAACGGCCAGAACAGAGTTCGTGAGTGGGGACATCATGTCGGGCCCCGTAGACCAGGCCTTGTCACTCCCCATGGAATCAATCAATCACCCCATCTCGCAGGTCAAACGTCCCTTATATTCCGTCTAAAGGTGACTCCTCTCCGTGAAAGGAATCAGAGAGGGGGCTTTCTCAGGCTATCGTGAAGCCAATGAAGCGTGAGTTGACGTCAGTCTCTAGTTGAAGCCGCCGTTTCCGGCGCCACTGTAGTTGGAGCCCCATCCGCCGCGAGGCTGCTGAGAGGCGTAGTAGCTGTTGCCGCCGCCGAAGGCACCGTACCCGGAGTAGGGGCTGTTCTGGTGGCCCTGCACGTTGCCAGCTCCCATGCCGTAGCCGGACGTGCCGGACTGGGAGCCGTGCAAACCGTGACCCTGCAAGTGGCTGGGGTAACCGCCGTAGCCTCCCATGCCTTGCTGCGCAGACTGTGGGGGAGGCAGTCCGGTCTGGGACGGCGCTGTGTTGGTGGCCGAGCCGGGCCTGCCAGCATTGGCAAGCGAGGGACTGGGGCCGCCGGCAGCCTTGCCGTCGCCAAATGGCTTTAGGTCGTCGTTGCCTGGGACGCCACCGCCCAGCTGCGCCGCCGGAGCATTGAACGACTGCCCAGCTTGGGCTCCATACGCGGACGCGCCACGGCCAAAGGCGTCGTGGGCTCCACCAAACCCGCCGCTTGCTCCTAGACCCGGCTGGGCGCCCGACTGGGCAGAGCCTGCGCGACCGTAGTCACCGAGACCAGATGCGGCACCGCTGTCTGCACGGTGCAATGAGGACTGGGGATAACCACTCGCGGCGGAGGCGCTGTGGTCGTAAGGCGTCTGTTGAGACATGCCGTACTGGTATGGCTGTCCGTAAACGCCACCTTTTCCGTACGGACCAAATCCGCCATAGCCGTAGTGACCGTACATGTTGTTCGAGTACTGTCCAGCTGCACCATAGTATGGCTGCTGGCCAAAGTACTGGCTACCATGGTGCTGCTGGCCACCGTGACTCTGCGGGTGGTTTTGAGTGGCCGGCTGCTGGCCTTGCGTCGTCGGGGGATTGGGAGTCGTGTTCCCACTGCTCGGGTCCTGTACCACAGCCGCACCAAAGCGCGACGGGTTCGCGCTCTGGGGGTATTGGCTGGCCAGGTCAGCCTGAGAGGCACCATAACCGCCGAATCCACCTCGAGAGGCAGCAAGGCCACCCTCTTGCTGGCTCTGCCCGGCCTGTTGTCCATAGCTCTGACCGTAGAAGTTGTTGTAGGGCTGACGGCTCTGCTGGTCAGCCGTGTAGTAGGAGGAGTACTGGTCGGCCGAGGTGCTGTAGGCACCACCGGGCTGTTGACCCTGAGGCTGCGACTGCGACTGCTGCTGGCTAGGGAAGCCATCGAAATGCGATTGTGCCGCCGAGAATTGGTTGCCCTGGTTGTAAGATTCAAACGGCTTGGGTGGGAAGGCAGATTGTTCCTGGCTCGCCGCCTGGCCAAATCGGCCAAATTGCTGGGCAGCTGGCTGGGTAGGAGGTTGGGGAGCCGCGGCTGTTGCAAGGGAAGATGTCAGCAAGTTGATCCCAACCCGTTGGACGGACGGGTCTAGAAAGATGAGGTTAGGGTCGCTACCTTGAACGGATGGCTGTTGGGCGGCGGGCGCGGTGGGTGGAGCTTGAGCTGCTGGGCCAGCATTAGCATCGAGAAGTCGCAGGTCAGCCAAGGGAGCCTGTACGCCCCTGGGGAGGACGGGGAATGTAGTACCAGAAGGAGCCGCTCCGGGAGGAAGAGAGGAGACTGGTTTTGGGGCGGAGTAGGCATCGGGCACGGCAGGTTGGGGTGCAGGGGGCAGAGAGGCGCGAGGCTGAGTGACGGGAGAGTCTGCAGGAGGCTGGGCGCGAGTCTCTGGCTCTTCGCGGTCGCCATCGATGTCATCCTCAGTTCCGTTCATGTTAAAAGCACCAAACTGGACCGTGGTCCGCTCCAGCGCCTGGTTCGTGGCGACTGGCATGCGCACTGCCTCCTGCTGGTCCAAGAATCGTCGCTGGTGGCTCGGGGTGCGGGGCATAGCGGTGCGCTCTGTGGCCTTGATGGCGCTAGCAGCATATCCGCTGGCAGGAGCCTTGTGAGGCTGGTGTTGAGCTTGGGAGGCGGAGAGGGGCGTGGCAGTAGCGCTGGCGGCGGCGGCACGTGGGTCCCACGAGTCTGCAGCCTCGCTGGCGGCGGTGTCCGTCACGGGAGGGTGAGATTCGTCAACAACCTGCTCAAGGTTCGTCTTAGTCAACTGGTCCTGGGATGGCGGCAACGCAACTTCAGGTACGACTACCGTTGTGGTGTTGGCCGCTGAGACCTGGTCTTCTTGCGGCTCGGCGGAGAGTTCAGCGATCGGCTCCGGCTCGGGCTCCGGCTCGGGCTCTGGGGCTGGAGCTGGAGCTGAAACAGCAGGCGGAGGCGGCTCGGCGGCAGCAGGGAGGGGCTCGAGTACGGGCTCAGGCTTTGGCTCGGCGGCTTCTTTGGAGGGCTGCGGAGCGGGCTTGGGAGCAGTCGACTGTCGGAGCATGCTGGCCCAAGTCTTTCCGGTTCCTTGGGGGATGACAGTAGACTTGGCAGGTTCAGAAGGTTTGGCAGTCGCAGCGGGAGCGGGGGCTGGAGCAGGAGTAGGGTCAGAGGCGGCAGGAGTCTCCCAGGAGGTCGCCGCGGCGGCCTGAGCCCAGCCACCATCATCGTTGTTGTTGTTGTGATCGTTGCTGCTGGTCTTGGTGGTATCCCAGGCATTGGACTCATCGGTAGGGACAGACAGAGGCTGGTTCTCCTTGACGCGGGCGCCATTAGTGGCAGCTGGGTTTGCGGATCGTCCTCTGACAGCACCGCGACCACCGCGTTCGGTGGCACGACCACGACCACGACCGCCCTCGGGACGACCACCTCGACCGGTCCTGGCATTAGGCGCAGTGGGGGCATCGGCGCCAGTGGTGGTGGTGAAGGTGTCCTTGGCCTTGGACTTGGACTTGTCCTTCTTCTGGCTGGAGACCTCGCCCCACTGTGAGACGGTGCCTGGGGGAAGCGAGCGGGACGGGTCAGTTCTGTGAGTTCCTCACAACATGTCCGTGGGAGGGGAGAGAACAAGGGGGGGGGTGTAAGAGGGGAGATTGGGGCACAGGAGCTTACCGTCGGCGATGCGCTCGATTGTCGCAGTTAGGTCACCGTCAGTCTCCTTGAGGGCATATAGGATGTCGACCTCTGACCAGTGGGGGAAGAGCTCCTTGAGAGTGGGGAGGTTGGCGCCGTGGGTCTTGTTGAGGTCTGCGATCTCGCCCTCGTCCTCGAGGGTGGGCAGAGAGGTTGACTCGGAGTCGTGCTTCGCATCGCCATTGGTACCAGCAGCAGAGCGGTTGGCGCTGCGACCGCCTCGACTAGAGAGACCACCTCTCCCGCCGCGAGCTGCTGAGCCCCTGCCGCGCGAGGCGACTGGCCGCGTCTGTACGTCAGACATGTCTGGTTGTGATTATGGTAAGGTGACGAAGGGGAAGCTGAAGGTGGTGGTGTCGCTCGAGCCGAGTAGGACGGTCGTCAGGAGAGGAGTGGAGGTTTGGTTGAAGTGGATGTGGGCGTGGGCGTGGCGTCGTCGTCGAGAGAATCGGAGGGACCGTTTCGATGAGGCTGCGTAAGGTCAGTCTATCATGTGCGACAACGCGGTGGTGGGCAAATGCTGATGCTGGCTGCTGCTCGGGTAGATTATTGATGATGATGATGATGATGATGATGGAGGGGCAACAGAGACGGCGTCAGGGGAGTGGGTGGGAGAGGATGACAACAAGACAGGACTGACTTCTTGGATGTGAAGCTGGGTGGGTGAGTGATTGGGAAAAAGTCGGAGGTGAAAACCAACTCAACCACCACCAAGACAGACAGAAACACAGGGGCAGCCTGACTTGACTCCTTTGCTAGGAAAGGAAAGGCATAGGCCAGATCTGGAGATGGCAGGCTGTGACGTGCATGTGCATGTGGTCGTGGTTGTGGGATGGCGATGGGGAGACGAGGTATGGCAGAGGGTTTGTGGTGAAGGTCGGGGTGGGAGGTGCAGGTTCAAGGTCCAGGTCAAGCAAGGATGGGCTTTGAGGCTGAATGAGCTGCACTGCAGCTGAGCAATGAAGAATTGACTAACTAACCTTTTGGTCCTTGGCCTGAGCTGGGGCGAGGCGTGGTTCAGGTCAGAGTGGAATATTTCGGAATGGGCTCTCGGAGGGGGGTGTGTTCAGAGTGGGCTTGGGGTCCTTCTGAGACCGGTTGGCTGGGAAGAAAGAGGTTCAAAAGTCAAGCAAAGGTAATAAAGTCTAAGCCTGGCACTGGCACTGGCACTGGCACGGGCACTGACTGCATTGGCACGCGTGAGGTTGTGGCCCTGCCTTGCAGTAGCAGCTGGCCGAATTTGGCGTGGTGAGGCAGGCAGGGGGGGTGGGGAGGGGGCGCACAGACCATCTACAAGTGCTGCCTACCACCTTGAGTAACAGAATGCACGCACTTTTGTCACCAACATATGTTAAGGCAGCCAGGTAGCCCAAGAGTCTCGGCAGAGACCGCCTGGGCCACATGGATGGGCCAGGCTGAAAATCTGGGGGAGACATGGGATGTCATATGGGAAGACAGGACTGCCAAGTGGGAAGTCTTCATCCATCAAGCAGCTCTCCAGTTGCATCGCAAAGACCCTGCACCGAGGTTCAAACCCTCACGTTCCAGGCTCTTTCAATCATCAAGCACCCAGGCAACACGTACATTACAAGTCAATAGATGCTGCAATTTACGTTGTCTACAAATTTGCTCAACGAAAAAGACCCATTCTGTCTTGTGTGTCAATGTGTCCCACATACATGATAGTCCAAGCTGAGCCTGCCCCTGCTCACAGATACTGACTGTGAGACCCTGAAAGAGCTGTGCAGATGATCATTACTATCGTAATCTGCGTGGGGTCTAGTCTTTGTTTTCACATGTATAAATAAACAGTTGGTGCTGGTTCATTGATTTTCTGTTTTGAAAGTTGAGCTCTCGACCATAGACATACATACATGCATGCATACTTTGTACATAGTGTCTTGTCAGGTGCAGGAGGCAGGAAGCCGGAAGCAGAACCGTCTTGTTCAGGGTCCGTGGTTCTGGGAGCTAGGTGAGCGAGCTGGCACGCTGGTTTGCTGCCCTGGCTGCTTGGCTCTCCACCCTTGTTCCCCACTGCCGTGGCCGTTCCGCATCAGCTGGTCCCAGCGTGGCAGCCCTAAGGTTATCTTGTGTCTTGATTTCAATGACATGACATCCATTCACAAGGCCTGATGGACCCCCCGCCCACCTTTGCCGCCTTGCACGCCCTGCACGCCTTACAACACCACACTACACCACACCACAGCAGCTTGAACACAGCTTCAGCCGGGAAGGGAGCGTCTCCAGTATCTTGCTGCCCGGTAAGAATCAAGCCGCTTTCCCTCGGATCTCGCTCTTTGAGATTCAGCGAAGGCACAGCAGGTGCCCTCCTGACCACCGGCTTCCGCCATCTCCGCGTTTCCGGCATCCGAGATTATTGTCACCGTCAACCACAGCGAACTCTTCCGCAGAGCATCAGTTGAGTGAGTGGGTGAGTGACGGATACGGCCAGCGCCGTCCGGTCAAACCCACGCGTCAATATGCGCGACACAAAGGCGCTCTTGAATCCTCTCAACGCTCTCTTCGCCAAGGTCCACCACCCACCCCCGCTGGACAAACGCGAATCTCAGCGGCTGCTCAAGGCCCTGACCACCTCCTTTCGCAAGAACCTCGACAAAGAACATGGCTTCTGGCCCCAGGACATCGTGTCGCACCCCTCCTGCTCTCCCTCGACCATCTCCCACCTGACGTCGACAGCCCCGACCTCACCTGCCGCCCACGATTCCCATCGCCGGCCGACCGACCTCCATGTACGAGCTATTCTTTCCAACCCTCTCTTCAGCTATGAGCCCTCCAAGGCCGCCCCCGTCCGGCGCGCCGAGCGGGACCACATGGACGTCTTTGATCAGGCTGTCGCCAAGGGCTTGATGAACCCATCACGCGCCGCCGGCATCCTGATGGCGAAAAGGCAAGCCATCGAGCAGTCGTCATCCATCTCCGTCAACAAGTCCATGGCTGCTTCCAACACCGCCCTCCGCGTTCTCCAGTGGCTTCGCTCGTCTGGCCTCGAACGAGCCCTCTCCTTCATCACCTGCCACCCTCTTGTCGCCCATCTCATCCCCTTCATGGTCGAGGAAGGCCTCGAGGAGGTCGTCTGGGCCTGGCTGGACCAGTGGATGCGTGCCCGGGGCGCCGGGCCGACGTCCAAGAAGGACGTCGCACATGCTTCGCATCTCCTCTTCGCCCTGGTACGAGCAAAGACCTCGCCAGGCATCCCTCTGGACAACGGCTACGCCTCCATCATTCGCGCCAGCGACATGTTTGGGGAGAATCAGCTCTTTGGGCCTACCGCCATCGAAGCCTGGAGGGAGCTTTCCTTGTGGTCTACCGTCTTTGCCTGGCAGCGGTCTCGGCCCTCTGAAGCTCTCTTTGATGCATTTGCCGCAATGAGCGAGCAAATACGATGGACCAAGTCCGTTCTGATCGACAGGGCGCATCTCGATTTGCACCATCCCACCCACCCCGATGCCACCCTCGCCGTCGAATACATCAAGTCACCTATGCTTGAGCGTCTTACGGCCCGTCTGGCACATGACAGCCAGTCACGTCAAAAGCCCTCGGACAATACTGCTGCATTTCAAGCTTCCAAGGCGATCGTCAAGAGGGTCGTCTTTATGGCCACGGATGCTGCTCAATTTTTGACCCGCGTCGGGCAGGAAGCAGAAGCTGACTTGGTGGGAAATCTGGTGCTGCACAACTTTGGGCCGTTTTTGCACCGCGAATTTGGCAATACTGGAATTGACTTCCAGATGTTCCGACGCGATCCTTCCGCTGTCTGAACGACACGTGACAAGGCCAAGCCCTTTTATTTGACGATTTTGTCGTCAAACAGCGCCATCTGCGTCATGAGCAATGGCAGCGGTTGTGGGCAGACGGATGGAAAGGCCCATTGCGTCAGACACCGCAAATAAGCGCCGTTGAGATCTCTATTCACAGTCCGGTCGTTCGTTGGAGGCTCTGGCATATCTGATGAATCCACCTACTTGGGTTCATGGCTCATCTGGTATACGTGCACGAACAACCTCAAACCAGGAGTCTTCGCGAGCCTCGTGAGACCAAATTGGGCCTGTCTAGGTCCGTAAGCACAACGGCGTGCCTAACCAGCAACTGGTATCTACCACTCTTGATGCTCCGCTTCTGATGAATCATCGAAGCAGTATCAGCCCTAACACAGTGGCTGATAAGAGGCAGTTCGGAAGGGAAGGTACTTAGTGCCTGCTGAGGCTCATGGGCCACTGTCTTCTCTATATGAATGTCGCTCTCACTGAATGGGGCCAACGAGGCCAAAGAGTTGACAGATGAGGTAGCCGATAAGGGCTCAGCATTTTCGACTGGCCGTGCGATTCGAGAGCGGAGGAGGAGTGAAGGTCTGCCATACGCCGTTGAACCTGAAGCCGAGGATCGGCAATATACCTGTCTCGCGCCCTGCTTGGCCAGTCACGCGCGCGAGGCTCTTTCCTCATCACCTGCATGTGTTGGGCCTGACAGTGGGCGACGCAAGGCTCGAGATCCAGATGTGACCACGCCCGATGTTGTTAAGCTACCCGTTAAGGAGGGACGTAGGGCGCGTGGCATGAGTACGACTGCCAGCAGACTTTCCAAAGACTGGGCTGACCCTCATCTAACGGGTCGAGGCGGGACTGGTGCGGCAAATCTGAGGTGGTCCAATCGTGAATTCTTTTTCTAAGTCTGTCACAGATATGAGAATGAGCCGGATGAGTTGGATTGGCAAGCACCAGCAACGGTTGCAGAGGTCGTTGGTGCTCCCAAGGGGCGAGACTGGCTGTCATTTGGGGGGCACTTGAGACTCATCCTATCTCGGGGACCATGTTGAAAGTGGTGGGTTTGACAGTCAGATTGGGTCTCAGCATGCAACTAGTCAGAGTAGATGCGATCATAGCTACGTCGGATTTGTTGCTATCCGACAACGAGTGGCTCTCACAAGTTTTCATAGGTGGCTTGTAGGCGGGTGCCTCATTCCACTACCTGTGAAAGTCACTCCACCGCAGCAGCAATCTTTGCAATCATCTCAGGCCCGTCGTCTTGTTCTAACGAAATACTGTACTCGTCCATGGTTTGTTTGTCCTGATGTGATAAAAGGGCCCATCTCGGGTGCCGCGGACGAGATGCCAGGTAGTATACGAGGCCATGAACGCGCTGACAGGCCCTGATGTGGAAGGTCAGGAGCCCGGTATGCCGTTGTACTGGCCCTTTCAGTAGTAGTAATTCCCAAAGTAACATAGCACGAGCACAGGCGCGTGCGGGTACAACTACCAGGCGGCCAGGCTGCCATCAGGGATCATCCTCTGATCACAGGGCGGCCCAACGGCGCTCCCCACGGGGGTGTGCGAACCGAGGCAGTGGCCACAGCGACCACTCAGTAGACAACCTGTGTGAGATGGCTATCCACCGTCATGCCATGTCACCTCATTCACTGTACAGACAACCTCTCGACGTGCCTCCAAAGCGGGAAAATTTGTTTCTATACTTCGTTTTGAAATAAGCCTCGGATCCGAAAAAGACGCCACGGTCTTCTCCCCTTTCATTCGCAGCCTCCTCGCTTCTTTTTCCAAACCCACACTTCTCAGTTTCAGTGACAGACCAACTTCAAAGAAAGACAAAACCATGGGTCTAGACGGAGACCAGAAGCCCGTCCTCGTAATCGGAGGTGGCCTTGCAGGTCTCGTCGCCGCCTTCGAAATCAGCAGAAACAACGTCCCAGTCGTCATCATCGACCAAGAAAATGAGGGCAATCTTGGTGGTCAAGCATTCTGGTCCCTAGGCGGCATCTTCTGCGTAAACTCGACCGAGCAGCGGCGCATGGGCATCAAGGACTCCCGCGAGCTCGCCATGCGGGACTGGTTCCATTCGGCAGCCTTCGACCGGGAGAGGGAGGACTTCTGGCCGAGGCGGTGGGCCGAGGCGTTTGTCAACTTCGCCGCCGACGACATGGAGAAGTACCTCAAGGCCCGGGGGATGGGCTTCTTGTTCAACGTGGGCTGGGCGGAGAGGGGTGCCGGCAGGGCAGACGGCCACGGAAACTCGGTCCCACGGTTTCACATCACCTGGGGCGTGGGGCCTGAGATTGTGCGCGTCTTTGCGGAGCCCGTCCGGGCCAAGGAGAAGGAGGGCGCCGTCGAGTTCAGGTTCAGGCACGTGGTCGACAAGCTGTTGGTCGATGAGACCACGGGACGGGCTGTGGGTGTCAAGGGCCGCGTCCTGGAGCCCGACGACTCGCCGCGGGGCGTCAAGACCAACAGGAATGCCGCGGGCGAGTTCGAGCTCTACGGCTCCGCCGTTCTCGTCTCGTCTGGCGGCATCGGTGGGAACGTCGAGGCTGTCAAGGCCGCGTGGCCCAAGGACCGGCTCGGTCCCAACGTGCCCGAGAACTTTGTCATTGGCGTTCCTGCTCACGTCGACGGTCGCATGATTGGCATTACCGAGGAAGCCGGGGCCAATGTCATAAATCGGGACCGAATGTGGCAGTAGGTGCTCACCACATACACGTTCTCTCTTGTTTCCATTTCTATTTCTGTCGGGCGTGTGCGCATCCGCGAACTGACCTTCACTGACCCTCTTCTACTTGTGCTATAGCTACACGGAGGGCCTCGCCAACTGGGATCCCATCTGGCCCGACCACGGTATACGCGTGCTGCCGGCGCCGTCGTCCCTCTGGTTGGACGCCACCGGCAAGAGGCTGCCGCCATTCCTCTACCCAGGATCAGACACTCTAGCCACGCTCAAGTACATCTGTAGCACCGGCTACGACTACACGTGGTTCATCCTGGACCAGAGCATCATCGCCCGCGAGTTCGCCCTCTCCGGGTCCGAACAGAACCCAGACCTCGCGAGCAAGAGCTACCTGCAGCTGCTGCTGCAGCGCGTCCTCGGCAAGAAGGGCACCGTCCCCGTGCAGAACTTCCAGAAGCACGGCGCCGACTTCGTCGTCAAGGACAACCTGCAGGACCTGGTCGCCGGGATGAACCTGCTCGCCAAGGAGCGCGGCGGGCCCCAGCTCGACTATGCCGAGATCAAGGAGGTCGTCGACACGCGCGACGGCCAGTTTGACAACCCGTACTCCAAGGACGCGCAGGCGATGCTGATCCGCAACGGGCGGAACTACTGGCCGGACAAGGTGAGCCGCATCGCGCCGCCCCATCGCCTGCTCGATCCCCAGCACGGGCCTCTGATCGCGGTGCGCATGAACCTGCTCACCCGCAAGACGTTGGGTGGCCTGGAGACGAATCTGCAGAGCAATGTGATGAGGCCGAACGGGGAGCTCTTCCCCGGCTTGTACGCTGCCGGCGAGGCTGCCGGCTTTGGAGGCGGTGGTGTTCATGGATACAATTCCCTCGAGGGCACGTTCTTGGGGGGCTGCGTTTTCAGTGGTAGGGCTGCTGGCCTTGGTATAGTCAAAGAATTGACGGGAAAGGTCGCCAACACCAAGTTATGAACATAGCACGACATGGACAGCTTTTGAGTTTGCCTGTCATCGGTGCCCTCGGCGGTCTTTACTGCACCGTTTCTCTCTGTGCGAATCTCGCTCTAGCATCCGTGATTTCACCGGTGAAATTAGTCTCGGCCACAGCTTTGGCCCCAGCTCTCTGCGTCCACATCAATCGGAAGAAGGTAAACTCATTCATGTACGTTCAGGGTATCTAGAAGGTGCGGGAAAATTAAATGAAGTCCAAGCTGCACCACAATACATTCACCCAGAGCCGCCACTCGTCTCATTAAGTCGTTCCACTGTTATTTTTTCCCCAAATCTCTTTCTCAACTCATCATCTTCGCGTTCCATGCTCAGTGCCCTTCATTGTCCTCCAGGCCGTTCACCACCCTCAAGGCCCTTCTCGGACCCATGATGACCGAGAAGAAGCTCGGCTCCTGACCGTCGATCAAGCCTTCGGTCGAGCTCGCCGTACTAGCACCGCTAATACTACCCGCTCTTGGTCTCCTACTCGTACCGCCACTACCGCTGGCCTCGCCGCTCCCCGTTCCAGAGCCGGACCCATACGATGGGCGGGACTGTTTGTCGTCACCAAATGCGCTCCACGGGCTGGGCCTAGATCCACTGCTCGAATTTGGATCCAGCAGCTTTTCCCTGCCGACCCAGCCAAACGACTCATCGCCATTGCTCGATGCGCCGCTGGCGTCGCGCTTGTGCCCGGCGGCCCAGGCCGCGTCCCCCTTCGCGCCCATCAGTCCCTGGCCGTCGGGACGCAGACCCTTGGTCCCTCCCGGGTTCCGCCCGAACGCCAGCATGCGCCCAAAGCTGCCGTGGCTCGCGGACCGCGCCGGGAAGCGGTTGGTCACGGCAAGATGGGTCTTGTACGCGCGGACCTGTCGTCTGTACAGCCAGGCGCAGTAGCCGAGGTAGCCGGCCGACACGCCGGCGAGGCACGCGATGACGATGGCGGCGATGAGGCCCCCGCCCACGTCGCTGCTGTTCTTCGCGCCGGCGGGCGAGGTGATGGTTGCCGTGGGTGCGGAGGTGATTGTGTACACGGGCGGCTGGCCGGTGGCGAAAGGCCCTCCTGTCGCGCTGGCGGCCGGCGTCGTGACGGTGGCTGAGCCCGAGGGGCTGCCGCCGATCACGCTGATGACCTCGTCGGGGACGGTATAGCCATAGCTGGCGGCCAGCACGGAATTGTACGGGTACTCGTCATCATGTTGACTGAGTGCTGTGAATGATGATGACCACTGCAGCGACGAGGCGTTGAAGACGTAGATACCGGGGCTATCGCAAGACGTGACCGTTGTGTTGAAGCCCCCAACGACGACCATCTGCCCGTCTCTGAGGTTACACGTGTGACCTGCTCGTGCGGAGGGGATCGACGATCCGGATTGAGAAATCGGACCGATCCAGGTGAACGAGGGAATGGTCAGGATATACATGTCGTCATATTGGATTTGATCGCCCTGTCAAGCTCGGTCAGACGGGAGGTCCTCGCACAGAAACAGGACAGGTCTCTGTCATGTTTCCAAGGTAGGTCAGGGGAAACTTACCGCAGGTTGCAGATTCTGGCCGCCAAACAAGTAGATCTGGAAGCTGCTCGCATCTGGCGCACTCGCGACCACAGTGCAAGGATTGACTCGTACGCCAGGCGCCGTGCCAGTGGCCTGCTGATGGTACCACTGCGAGCTGGCGATGTCGTAGACATCCAACGTCGACATGTCATTCGTGAACTCGCTAGCCGTGCCCCCGGCCAGACCTATGAGAACGCCGGATGTACCCCAGCCGGGAACGAAGATGAGCGCACCGTCCGCGCGCTCCCCGAAACCAGTCGTCGTCTGCAGCCCGCCCTCGGTCACGTTCCTGTAGACACCCTGGGCAGGCGCGCCGCTTCCGGACAGGGACAAGATGGCATCGTTGGTGTATCCCGGATGCGTGAACTCGAGCAGGCTCTTCAGGTAGACGCGCGGCGTCTGCGCGCTCCATCCCGGGGTGGTGGACAAGTCGAGATGTCCGCCGAAGTACCAGCTCAGACCCAGCTCCGGGACGCTCACGCCGGCTCCTTCGGCTGCGCGCTGTAGAGGCACGCCTCCCGCGGCAGAGTTATTGCCAGCTGAAGTCTCAATGTTTGAGTACTCGGTCCACGTGGAGGAGCTGATGGCGTACTTCCATGTCGACATTGCAGCCGGCTCGGTGTAAGGATTGTCGGCGAACTCTCCTCCGTAGAGGTACAGATTGTTGTAGTCATTCCATAGATAACCAAGTGCGACTGCTGGAGGTCCGTCAGGCTGCGAGAGGCCGGTCAAAGCGGGCGAGCCGGTGTCCCATGACTTTGTGAGATCCAAAGTGAGAAAGTCGTTGTTCCAGGTGTTGTTGACTTGGTCCGTGGTCTGCTTGGCCTCGCCTCCGTAGATGTACAAGGTGCCGTTGAGCTGAGCGGCTGGACACGGTTGAATCAGCGTCGACGTCATGACCGCTCTAGGCGGGATGGGTGAAAGATGGAGTTGCCGTTCTGAGGACGGTGATGGATGTATGAAGTGATGAGACAAGAGACGACTTACCTTGCTGGGCCCATCTTGCGCACACGTCCGTCGGACTATCTGCCCTTCTCATGATCGGCCCTGCATCTGCAACGCTTGCCGGATCACGATTGCTTCGTCCGACTAGCGGAGCCACGAGCGCAACAGCCACAGCGAGCATGGTCATTGTGGGCACGCCTAGCATAGGAGACGGAGGCGCATTCGAAGACGATCTAACTCTCGGCCGTCGTCCTGTTCCGAGCTTCACATACCAAGGCGTCTTGTTCGTAGGCGACTGTGAAGATGCTTCGGACAAGGATGATGAAGTGTTTTCATTTTCTGAGAGTCGAGGAGACTTTGGAGCGGTGTCGTCTAGGATCCCGTCCTCTCGGGCCCCTTCTTTCTCGCACGCCGTGGAACCTTGCTCAGCACATCTCGTATCGAGCGGCGCGAGTCTGGCGGGCTGTGCCGACGGCTCCCTCTCGTCCGAGGAGGAGATGGTGGCGTTGTCTGGATCCAAACCCACTTCCCTGAAGACGGACCTCCGGTCCTTCTTGATGTTGCTGATCATGGACGGCGACCTACTTGCTTCGCTCCTGGAGGCGGTCATGGACGTCCGTTTTGATGGCTGAAGACTGGCCGTCGAAAACTGGTGGTATGGGAATTGTGCGGCAGATGGACAAACAAACCAGCCAAGTGATCTCAGAATACTTGGCTAGCAAAGGGATGATATTATTATGCTCGTGGTGTGGGCAATGTACCTGGTGCTACACTCAACCGTCCAGGGACAAGGCGAGAACTCCGTAACCGTACTATAATATTGCCACCACTGCGACGACAGGCTCTCCGAGCCATACAACCCGGGAGAGACAAGCAGGGGGGGGGGAGGATGAACGTGTGAATGGACTGCAAGCGGTGGGCCACTCAAAAAAAGAGGAAGAAGAAATCCCCCCCCCCCCCCAAGGTCCCTGTACGGATGAGGTCATACGGCAGCTTCGCCGTTCCTGGCCGCGTCGCTGTGCTTTGTATCGTATTATAAACAGCCGCAGGGCTGAAAAGAATGTTCACGGTTGGGGTGTGTGACGCCAAGCGTATCGTACGGGAGAAGGCAGACAGATATCAGGATTTTCCCCTCGAACCCCTTTTGGAAGACCAAAACTTGCCTGACCAGACCGACCATGGTCCTGTTGTGAGGCTTGATGCCTCAACACACTACGGGTCGTCATGGGCAAGAATTGGTCCTCGGCCCATGCCCGAAAGTTAGCCAGTCCCAATACCTTCCTCAGGTAGTACCAGCTACTGTAATATCGCGTGCCTTGTACATGGCAGGGAGAACGGCCTGGCGATGAGATTACCAGTCCGAGAAGCTCCTGGTCCCTCACCGAGGATGATGTCAAGGGCTGGAGGGCTGGAGGGCAGGGCAGTCCCCCGGATCTCGCAAACTGTCTGATCGCTGAGGGTGCTTGGACACACGAGAGCCAGACGGTGGCTAGTGAGGGGACAGCGGGCCCAGGTTTTGAGGCTGTTGGAGGGCAACCTTGGAACTCGCAGGCGACGGCCTGACGGCCTGCCAGCCTGCATAAGCTCATGTCCCTCAACGCAAGTGGCGCCGCAGGTGATGTCGGCGGTTGCAATGCCAAACTGGGGCGTCTGTCATTCTGTCATTCCATTCCATGTCGACAAATGATCGTGTCCGCCGGCTGTCAGTGCGGCACGACAGACGAGGAGGAGCCAATGCCGTCTCTCATGGTGCCACTCTCTTGTTTAAAGAGTACAGTAGCAGCTAGCGTCGGCATGTTGGACGAAGATCGATACCAAGAAGAGGACGCAAAGCCGCAAGTGTGGCAGGCTGCATGGTCGCTTGAGGGCACTCATTCACCAATGATATGGTTGGTCCTGTGCCCTGATTTCAGAGGGTCTCGATCGGGACATTGATATTTCAGCCACTGATGAAGTCATGGTGGCTTGACGGTCTGTCTGGCTGAGCCCTGGGACGGGCCCGGCCCAGCACCCTGTGGGCCTGGCAGGCCTTGGGCTACAGGGCAGGGCCAGGCCAGGCCCGGCTGGTGCCCCAACCCCACTACGGGAGCTAACAGTGCCAGTCACGTGGGCGAGACACCTGCTATGCTGCCACCAGAGCGGGGCTCGGGACAAGGGCCGGGGTCTACGAGGACTTTCTAGTCTGCTTCTCGTCCCGACAGCAGACTGAACATTCTCTGGTTCGCCGCAACTCGTCTCTCGAGATATCGGATACTATACACAACAGTGTCACTGGCAATACCCCAATCACGCCAACACATGAAATAGTTCACCTCCAACTCACAACTCGACCTAGCCTCTGGAAACGGTCGACCCTCGATGCTGGGTTGCAGCCCAAGTTGTCGTCCCAAGGATCTGCGCTTTCGAGTAGACGCACATCATCATGCCGGCCCCATTCTCCCCGACTGGAAGAGGAGGATGCGCTGTTGAGAGCAGGCGGCGCTCGCCTGGGCGGACAACAGCCCTAGTGAGTGAGCGGCGGCAGCTTCAACCACATTGGAACCACTGCTCTTAGACAACCATCGTCCCAGCTGCCACCATTGACGCTGGAGTCCACGTGCACGCTGGAAACAGCGATATTGGGCGCGTGAATGCTGAAACATCTTCGGCAGTAGAAGAGCTCTCAAGACTCGGGCTGGGGCGTGACCGAGAAGGCAGGCAAAACGATCTCTGTGAGACTAGACCCCCTCGCGTGGTCTGTGAAAACACCATCGAAAACCGCTTCCATCTACGCATTAGTGATGGACGCCGCGGTCCCAGCTTCTCGCAGGCGTCTGCGCACGCTTCGTCGACTATCGATCTCATGTGTGCCGGCGTGGCCGCACGGGTGCAGCCCACTCGGCAGCCAGCCCCGGTGCAGGCTCGCAATGTTGACAACTCATACAGTAATGGTGATAACGAGTTTTGAGGCTGTCTATTGTGTCTGCTTTAGAGATGGGTAGATGGATGCGTTTGTTGCCAGACTGTCGACAATGCAATACAGATATCGAAGATCCTCTGACATTGAGAGCCAACCTTGGAATGTCAATACCAGTCTGCCGTAACATACACTGAAAGTAAGACACCCGAATGTTGTTGTGCTTGTATATGATGTATCCGATCCAAGGGATTTCGGGCCACTCCACCACTTGCTGAAGAGTCCAGACAGAGAGTGCCTGGAAACACACAATTTTCGGGGGACAAAGCTGATCACGGCTGTCACGGCCGCGTCATGTCGGGCTTGTCTGCTGCTGGGCTATGACCAAGAGTGAGAAGATGCCAGGAGCATATATCACACGAAAGAATGGCTGGCTGATGTTTGCCCTTGCCCCTCGGTGTTGTGTCCGGCACAATCGGCGCCAACAATGCCTTTGCCCGTGACTTTCACAATCCGGGCGCTGACATGCAGAGCAATATCACCGGCCTGTACGACATTGGCTGTGTGTTCGGCTCCATCGTCTGCTGTTTCATCGGTGAAAGGTATGGTCGCCGGGTCAGCAAGACCATGTTCGACATTCAGGGCGGTCTCGAGGAAGAGCACAAGGGCGGTCCGTTCAGGGCCAGGGAATTGATCACATGGGGCGATGCCCAGAACCTGCGACGGCTTCTCCTGGTCATCTCGGTACAGCTTGGACAGACAGTTCAGCAGTTCCAACGTGATCAACTATTACCCATCCTCAGTTCTACAAAACGAGATAGGCATTTTTCGAAACCTGTACCTGATATTAGGCGGCTGCGCTGAGGTCACATACCTGGTCGGCTCGGCCATTTCCGTGCTGCTGATGGATCGGTACGGACGGCGGTCACTGCTCATGGCCTGTTCGGCTGGGCTATGCCTGTGCTTTATCGTGGTCACCATCCTGCTTTCTGTTGGCAACAAGTCGGCGGATTGCGCGGCGGTTACGTTCATCTTCATTTTCCAGTTGTGCTACGCGGTGGGATGGCTGCCCGTGCCCTGGTTCTATCCCTATGAGCTGTCGACAACGCGTGTGCGATCCAAGACGCAACCAATAGCTTCCGGCTGGAAATGGATGGCGGTATTCGCAGCTGTCACAACACCGCCAATCTCGTTTGATGAACGCTTCTCTGTGATTTCCCCCCCCCCCCCGGTTGACGTCTGAACCGACATGTCTTCGCACAACAGCAAATATCGGTTGGCGAACATTCATCATCCTCGCCTTCTTGAACGCGTGTCTCATTCCCATGGTGTATTTATTCTACCCCGAGACTCAAGGTATTGAACTGGGGGATATACCGTTGCTGCTCAAGAGGGGGCTTACTGGTGGCGTGTTCTCGTCTCGGGGCAGAATAGTCATTCCCGGACAGCATGCACTGAATATGCACCTTGACGAAAAAGTCGACAGGACTACAGAGGTAGAGGAGATCGAAGCGAGGCCATAAGGAGACTTACTGTATGCCGAAAGCGGCTTTGTGAGAACGCTTTTCTGTCCTCAACAATCATACAGGCTTCTCAAAGAACAGTCACAACAGGTCGATGAGATGATGACTCGAATGCTCGCTCCGCTGCCCCTACAACTCTTCCGTGGTATCTCCTCCATCTCAGAGGCGGGCGGCCAAAGACCTTGTTGCAGGCAAATATTCTTTATTTCTGGACTGATATATGGGTATAGCTAAGACAAGACAACGTGCAAGCAGCTCTGAAAGCATGCCTAGATATCAACGACGATGGTCAATACAAGACCGTGCTCTCATCGCACGACAAGCAATCAGTTCTTCTTCGCAGCCCTTCGGATCCAACCGAACGCCTTCTTGTCGACCGCGCTGTTTTCCACATCCTCGACGCGGTCCGGTGCATAGAAGCGCCGACCCGCATCCAGATCGATAGTTCGAGAGCTCACCCACCATCCCGATTTCTCCGTGATGTAGTAGTAGAGGCGGGCGCCCAACCATATGATGACGCCGGCAATGATAGACACGAAATTGGCAAAGAAGTTCTCGGCGCTCGGGGATCCGTCAAGCGGCCAGATGCTGAGGTAGAACTCGGCGACGACGAGGATGATGCACCAGGCCAGGCCCCACCACGCGGCGACGGGGAACGTCCAGGTCCTCCAGGGGAGCTCGTCGACGGAGCGGCCTTGGACCTTCCAGGCGTGTCGCATGCGGATGTGGGAGAAGCAGATCATGCCCCAGCCGAACAGCGTGATGAGCGACGTCAGGTTGGAGAACCACGTGAACACGGTCGAGCCGGTCTGGTCCACGTTCAGGAACGCCAGCCCACCACCGATGACAAGTGTCGGCACCAGAGCCCACCAAGGACGGCCGATCTTGTCAGCCTTCTTCATTTGCTGCAGGCGGGAAATTTGGAGTCAGCACAAAACCTTCAACAGGCCACATATCTGCACGGCGAGGGCTGAAAACCACACTGACCTTTGGCGCCATACCGATCTCAGAGAGACCGACAAGAGTCCGCGCCCCAGAGTATCCTGAGATACTTCCCGTAGACAAAACGGAGATGAAGATGATAAAGTTCATGATGTGTGCCAGGGGCTCGAGTCCAGCCTCTCTGTAAGCAATGACGAATGGGGAAGCGTTCGTGCCAGATCCGCCGAAGAGGTTCTCGTTGTAGGGGCTGACAGTGATGGTGATCATGAGCGAGCCGATGACATAGAAGAGACCGAGGCGGATCCAGATGGAGTTGACGGCCTTCGGTACCGACCTCTGCGGGTTCGCAGTCTCCGCTGCTACGAGACCGCAGGCCTCGGATCCAGACATGGCGAAGATGCAAGTGGGCATAATGTCGAGAAAGCCCTTGAACCCGTGCGTGAAGCCATGAGTGGTATCCCAGTATTTGAAACCGATCGCTCCACCCTTGGGTGCGCCGCCGGCCGAGATGACAATCGAGGTGCTGTTACATCCAAGTTAGTATGCTATGTGCCAAAGACTGCGCGAAGATAGCCCGGCGAGAGCCCAGGGGGAGAGCCTGGGTGGTGCTCTAGACAAGCGCTCATCCGGACAGCCGGGTAGGCCGTGCACTTTTGTTCTTGCCAGCAACTTACATGATAATCACAAAGATCCAGCCAAACTTGATGGCCGCGAACACGACCTCGGTCTCGGCGAAATAGTTGACAGCGCAGATATTCACCAACACAACGACGACCAAAAAGATGGCGATCCATCCTGCGGTGGGTATCTTCTTGCTTCCTTCCCAGAAGCCCAAGACTGTCACGAGACCGGCGAGCTCATTTGCAATGGTGATCCACCACGAGAACCAATAGCACCATCCCAAGGCGAAACCAGCGGCCGGGTCGACGAACTTATTTGTCCACTGTACGAAGGCGGACGGCAGCGGATACATGATGGCCATCTCACCGATCGATTGGGAGACCGACCAGATCATGGTTCCGGAGAGGATGTCTAGGTTGGTCTGCGTCAATTTTCTCCTCCGCCGGCCTGCAAACAACGAGACACCACATCATGAGATAGTACATACAGCCAATGAACAGAGCAGCTGGGCCGCCGTTGGCCAAGCTGGTTCCACTACCGAGCCACAAGCCCATACCGATGGACGAGCCCAGGGCGATCATGGTGACGTGCCGGCTGCTCAGGCGTCTCTGCAGCTCACTGTCGGCGCCATGGGCCACGACATCACCGGAGGAGACGTCATGCTGCTGAGACGACTGCGGCACCGATTTCTCGTTCGAAGACTCGTCGCTGGAACCCATGCTGACTGGCCCAGACAAGAAAGTGTTGGCCGGACTGGAAAGTCGTGCGAGAAGGCTAGCCTGTTCCTGCAAGCCAGACCCACGACGGTGGTGTGCAAGAACAGAGAAGACAACGAAGGGTCCAAAGGAGAGTGAGGAGACAAGGAGTAGAGCTCAAGCCTCAGTGGTTCGGGGCACGCAGTCGCAATATACATACACAGTAGCACTGTAATGCTGATCCGAGCGGGCGCTCGCCATGTGCCCATACAAATGAGCATGAACCCACCGTCCGTCCCACTCACCCACTCAGCTTGCGTACTTTGTGCACATTGTCGTACAATGTACCCGGCTTGCCGTGAAGGCGACCGGTGGGGACTCTCTGGCCCTGTTGCGAATGGCATTTACAGGTGGAGTGCGCGTGGGGGATGGCATAGAAGGCACCGAGTTGGGCCGAAGATCGCCACTCTATTGGTCTCCTTCGGGGGGGGGGGGGGTACCTCAGATACAGTGCTGATTGAGCAGCAAGTTACCGAAGTAAGATCGAGGGCAGACAGGCACAGCCTGACAGTATGCGAGAGTCCTCGACCACGGGTACCGCAGGAGGTACTGTAAGGCTGACAGTGTTCAAGACACGCGAGTCCATCTTGCGTACCGTGCTGCAGGCAGGGACACCCGCACCGGAACGAATTGGCGCACTGCTTTGCAGGTCGCTTGTCGCCTCTCAGCTTATGTACAGAGGTACCTTTGTTCACGAATGTTGGAAGATCGTCGATAGGAAGCAAGTAAACGCAGGGATCGGAACGTGCACGCGACCCAACAGTTCCGCCCGTATGGTCCTTGACGGGGTATGATCGTCCATGCGTCCTCCCTGCAGCGACGGATTCATGTATTCTGGAAGTTCATGAAGGTCGTTGAAGGGGTACCCCAAGGCTCATTTGGACAGGGGAAGCACTCAGCAGCTGTGTGCCTCAAGGCTGCCTTGCCTGTTGTGTCTTCCATGTCGGGTGGCACAGAACGAGACACGGAAATTGCTATAGTGTCATCTTAGCCTTGGTCTAGTTCGAAAAGATAAAGATTGCCCGCGCGAAGCTGGCACATATGTGTAGATATCGTCCCACCAAGTAGATATATGTAATGGGCCGGACATATCTTTTTGAGAGGCCGACGGCCGAGAGGCGGGGAGGGGGAGAACAGGTATGGGTCAAGGATAGAATCCTGATGGCTGATAACTGACACAAATCGATGACCATGCCGGATGGGTGGGCAGTGACAAGGGATCTTTGCCTTGACCTGACTTGAAGCTTCCGTCGCTACTCTTCCTCGTTTACGGCTCGCGCGTCTGTGGACCTGTCGTGACCGAAGCATGTTTCAAACAACGCCATGGGCTTTTGGAATAAGCCTCTTCACCACCCCCAGTCGTGGCTTTGGACAATGAGATACTGGCACAGGTGTACAGTACTGTGTCGTACCAGCACCAGCACCAGCACCAGCACCAGCACCAGCACCAGACTGGCCGCCTGCAGGAAGGAAGATGCAGCACCTGCGCATCTACAAAGTATGCAGAGGGCCTGGCGCCGGCTGTCACAGCTTATCGAGCATGTCCTCCGCCCCCCAGACTCAGCTGCCCGTCTGCTATCTCTCGGCCCCACAAATCGGTCTTCCGCCGTGGGTCCCAACTATTCCAAGTCAGTGGGAACTTGATAACATGGCACGTGTCATTGGACGACAAAGCACTTACACGGGAAGTATCTACACTCTCAACTCCCCTGCGCAAATCAGGATCCATCGACACGACACCACACGACGACGGCGACCACCACCACCACCTAGCAGCTGCCTGCGCACGTTGTCCTCATCTTTGGCACCAAAATACTTTGTACGCGTCGCGCGATTTTCCTCTCGATCAGTGCTGTCTGGCATGGGAGATCTCTGGATATGACCTCAGGGTTTGGGTCAATCTCAGACCCGCGAGAAACCAGCATTGATGGTGAACATTTGTTTCATTCCCCTTGTCTCCTCCTGACTGCCCGACCCCAAGTCACGGAAATAAATGTACTTCGTCGGTACACTCACTCTCCCAGTCTTGGCGGCGGTTTGTGAGACCTTCCCAGACTGGAAGCTAGCATGTTGATTGTACGGATCCTCCGGGCTCCCAGCAGTCTGGGACGGGTCGGCCACTCCAGCGGGCGAGTGAACAGGGTCTTTGTGCTGTACCACCCACCACCACACGTGAAATCGCACAGTGCGGAGGTGTTCACAGCCACCACGTCAACAACGTCTTCTGTACCGGGTGCCAACCATCATTCGACGACGCAATCTGGGCCTGCAGAGTCTGAGAGTGCAGTTAATGGACCCCGGGACAGTGAATGCATTGGTCTTCCCGTGGGTAACCGCCCCCTGGTCATGGCGACGAACCAGATCGAGATGGCCTTCGATTTGTGGACGGGCTTGATCCTGATGATGACCAGCCGCGACCTCCCAACAATGGGATCGGCCCAGCACTTCTGTGCATACAGATGAGAGTGGCCACAATGACAGGCGAGAATCAGAATCCACCGTTGCTATCAGATTTGCGAGGGCCCACCCGTCTCACCCGCTTCAGATCCAGTGCAAGGCTA
The DNA here is from genome assembly GCA_026120015.1 of Dendrostoma leiphaemia. Classification (NCBI taxonomy): domain Eukaryota; kingdom Fungi; phylum Ascomycota; class Sordariomycetes; order Diaporthales; family Erythrogloeaceae; genus Dendrostoma; species Dendrostoma leiphaemia. The sequence goes on along the minus strand of JALRMF010000318.1, from coordinate 27,372 downwards.
GGGCTCGCTGCGAGGTCGCCTCTCAAGACAAGCCTGGGCTTATGTCCGTAGAATTCGAAGGCATCAGCCTTTTCAACTCCACCATATCTATTCTGTGGTCTTGACCCGAGGCCGTCTCCAATGGCCAACAGCCCATACGAGGTCGATCCTCGGATGGAGCCGAGTGGGGTTGGGAAAAGGCAAGTGATGTGAGAGCGGAGCTGAATGTCGAGGCTGACACTGTGAAAATTTGCTGTGCTGTGGCTTATCTGCAGCTTCGTTCGAGCAGGTCTGGCAGGTCGAACACAGTCCGAGTCCATATGCAGCAAGGCGTTGCTGTCAGTTCCCGGTAGGATCCGTGAACCTGACCTTCCCAAGGTTGATGGTGACGAGTCTGACCGATGCTGATTTTATTCGAGATTCTGTGGTGCCAGAACGGGAAGCTCGCCCACCAATAGCCAAGAAGAACTGAGAACCTGCGAGATCAAGAGCTTTTGAACCGGTTCTTTATAACGCAGTGGTAATAGACAACTTCCGATATCCTGGGTGTAGCCAGTCAATGTTACCTTCAGTCATCGTTTCCCACAGTCCGAAATGTCTCCGATTAGCTGGCAGTCTGTTTCTTCATCAGGCAACCCTGAATGGCCGAAGCAGTGGAAACCTGTCAAAGGTCAAAAGTCCACTGCATAAAGTCGCAGAGTCTGCTGAATCCCATGCTCAACCCCGGAAAGGAACCGAGTGCTGGATCGTACCAGACATCTCATAGTTGCGGGTTTGGGGAGATTATGACATCAGTAAGGCTGCAGGCTGCGGTTGATTGACGAGGCTGGCACATATCCATGTGCACGTGGAGGCCTTGCCATACCTACCATTGAGTGCTCCACACCACACCCATGTCTTGAAAAGAACTTCATTGGGCCCATACTTGACCGAGACCCGTTCCCAAAGACCAGAAATTATCCCAGATTGCTGTTCAACGGAGTCGGGACACCCCAAATAGTCATACTCCATAACGTCTGGCGTGCCACAATGGTGAATGCAACGCAACGGCTGTCTGAGCCAACAAACAGAATGAGGGAGGCGTCAAGAGAGAGCAACAACAGTCAAGTGGCCCGCCAGCGGGCGAGCACCATACGTCGTCCTCATGAAGCCCTGCTGCGGACAGACCATAGTCAAGGTCTTGAATTTCAAAAAGAGACTGCAGCAAGCCAGGATGCAAAGTGGGCACAGCGGGTCGCGCAACCTTTGACCGAGTAGATGTAGAGACTGGGTGAGATGCTGATTGTGGAACTTGACCATCTATTCGGGCCTTGGCTGCAGTGTCTATACCTCCCTCTCGGCATGGCCAGAGTCCGGTCTGCGTTCTGAGTCTCATTCCAACGTCAGTCCAGACTCAGACGTGATGACCAGCCGGACGAAACGCCTGCCGTTAGGCCGTTAGGCCGTTAGGCCGTTAGGCCGTTCGCTCGGTCAGACCGGGCGGCAGAGTTCAGGTCACAAAGGCTGTGGGTTTTGTGCTCTCCAAAACCCGCGTCCTGCGATGTCCCGAGGGCTGCAGCGCTTCGTTGGCTGGATCATCACACACTTCATCTGGTCCCGAGGACTGGAAGTGAAGCCGCACGGAAGCGAGCCAGACCAGGCCAGGAGCGGAAACAATAGCGCCATCTCTCACCTTCTAGTCATCCTCCTCCTGACCCACGGGGACCAGCTTGCCCACGACGAGATACTTGGATTCGAACTGCTCCTCCCAGCCCTGCAGCGCCTCGACCTCGTCGGGGCCCAGCCCTTTGAGTTCGTCCAGGGGCCCGTCGAGATCCTTGGTGAGCATGTCCTCGTCGAAGCTGCCGCAGGCCAGGCCGCGCGAAGCATCCCTGCCGGCAAAGTTCTCATAGGGGCTACCGGGCCCGTAGAAGTTCCTCCCGCTCGTGACGTCGAACACGCGGCCGCGCACCGCAAACAAGATGCGGCTGCCGTTCTCGCCGTTGTAGGGGAGGAGGGTGCGGGGCGTAAAGGTGCGGAAGACGATGGCAGGGGGCTCCTTAGGGAGGACGGGAACGGCGGAGGGCTTGAGGCAGGCCCATAAGGTGTAGCCCAGAAGCGATAGTAGGAGGATATTCAGAGGCGTGATGAGGTCGTCGGCGTGGGGGTTGCTGCGGCCCTGCTCGTCAACACTTGACTTGATCATGGGCATGGCGTTGAAGGCAGGGGCGGGGATGGGCAAGCATCTATAATCCCCAACTCACGCGGCGGCTCTCTGGTACTCCTGCGCCATGCGCTGTTCGACGTAGTCCATGGTGATGTGATGATAGAACCAGGCTGCAGTAGGAAGGGAAGTGTGTAGTCGCGTGGGGTTTGTTGTCTTTGTCAAAATTGTCTTTTTGTGTCGAAAGTTGAGCTGAAAATCACTTCAAGTAGAGTAAGAACATCCGCCGGCGGTGACGGGGCGCGAGGAGCAGAGTCGAAGAGTTGGAACAGAGAGACATCAGCGTCACGTCGAACAGCCGTCAGCAGCCCAGCCCCACACCTTAGCACCCGACGGGCCCGCCCGCAGCCCCGTTCTCCCGTTCGGACACCACCTACAAAGTACTAGTACACGTCATTTTCCAGCAACGTCGACCGTGCTGCAACGAAGCATTAATACAGAAAATGATTTGACGTTTTGCGAGTCTACGTGTGCTCTTTCTCCCTCGGGCGCGTGGTGCTGAGCCCATGCAAAGTCAAGCTTGAACATGGGATGGTTAGTCTAGAGGACTTGCAACACTCTTGAAATTCTCCTGCCGACGAGTAGTAACAAGCTAGATATAGTTGCTTCTACGGCCTTTCTCGATAGGCCCGGTTTCTGGGCCTACTGTATAGTCCCCTATGCTGACCTGACCGAGACCTGCAGCCGCGCTCTCGTCGACTATACCACAAAGATGGAGCTGCCACAATCCTGGAAACGCTACGAGACAAGACGCGTATCTACCCATCCAGCGTTGTCCGCTACACGCCGGGACCTGTGGGGCCTGAACCTATTTGTCGGCGATGGGGAAGTCCTTGCCGGTCGAGGACTTGTACTGCTTGCGGACAAAGTCTAGAAGGACAGCCAAGGTTAGAGAAGCTTCCTGGATCCCCTACAGAGTACGGCACGGGCTCTCCGTGTCGACGACCTACCTGAGATCTGCTCGTCCTTGGCCTGCTCGACAGCCGACTCGTTCGACTGGTCTCCCTGCTTGAGCATGTTCTGTTGAACCCAGTCGACGCCTGCGGCCAGCCATGTGTTTAGTGAGCATCAGAACTGTCAACGAGAGGGCGGCGGTAGCAACCTTTGTCCAAGCCATCTTCCTTGGTCTCGCCTTTCGCACCGCCACCCGCCATATTATTAAACTTGTCCATAAGGCCGCCTCCAGACTTCTGCTCGCTCTGTGCACTCTGCTGCGACTCGCCCTCCTTGTTACCTCCCGTCAGATTCTTAACAAAGTCCATGATGGGTGCAGTGTCTCTCGTGCGTTTTGACGATTTGAGGATACGTCTGGTTGTTGGGCCGATTGGAGTCGGAGTCGAAGTCGAAGAGGACGATGGGCAAGTCTGCTGACCAAGGAAGAGAGATATGTGCGCGGGGCTTGACGACTACTTGTACGCACCCTCTCCTGGCCGTGATGTCACTTGGCTTGCTTTGCCTGTGCCAAGGCGGCTGTACCCCCTTGGCGTACGGCCTTGCCCAGGTGCCAAGCCTGAACTTGTTCGACCGGCACCTTGACGTGCTCTTGTCCATTGGTGGGCTGTGAGCGGTGGCTCCTTGTACACTTCCGGGGGGGGGGGGGAACAAGAGAAAAAACAAGAAATCCAGCCCAGTAGGACTCAGACATGCAGTTGGGGCTGCGTGTTAGCTGCGATAGTTTTGTTCACCCCCGGTAAGACGACCATCATCGTCGCTATCGTGGGCGCGCATTCAGTCGTAGTGTCGCACTCTCCTGCAACTCAGCTCGAGGGACCGCCCTGAACAACAGTGCCCCTCTACGGCTCGCTACTGGAATGAAGGCCCACAGAAGACTGCTTATGGACAGCCAGCCGGATGACACGCGCAATACCAGACCGGAGCGACGAGTCTCTCGGTTAGTCCTCCCGGAAGCGTTTGCAGAAGGCTGTGGCTCTCAAGCTAGAACCAGAAATCGGCCTGTCCCACCCGGCACAGTCCAGCCACCTGCTTTAAAGGTAGGGCAAGACCGGCAGTGGTCTCTGTACAGAGCACGTAGTGAGTTCTCGTGACCCCGAGAGGTTTCGTTGTCAGACTGTCGAGCCGGGGCCGGAGGACCGAGAACATCCCAAGCACGGGGGCAGTGGCCGTTCGGAGCGGCATAATCGCCAAGAATCAGGTCCTCATTGCGGCGATGATCGCCTCCTCGAGTATTTTGGCGAGTCTCCTTGCCGTCCGTTCCCAGCGCTGGGGTTGCGTGGCCATTCCATACCTGGATCGCGGGCCAACGCTCGTGTACTGCCGTGGACCCGCCTCCTTGTCGTCAGTCAACATCCCACGCTTTCAAATCAAGAGACCCCCAGAATCTGTCACAGTAGCCACAGGGTGCGGCGCTCCGGCTCATGTTGTAGAAAGGGTATTCTTTGTTCATCATAAGATTTGTGTCATTGCTCTAGACACTGGGAAACCGATAGACGCCAGATGGAAATCCTTCGGCCAGCCCCATGCGACCGATTCTGCGAAAAGTGCTTTTTGTGTCCATGCCAGCCAGCCTTTCTTTCCGTTCCCGGGGGAGCCCCTCCTCCAAACCTGCTTCGTGCTGTTTGCTAACCTCCTCCCTACTCGCCGCCTAGGCAACGAGCTCGATGACACCGCCGGCCTTTGTGATCTTGGACTCGGCCAACTTGCTGACGTAGCGTGCGCGGACGACGAGAGGGGCCTCGGGCAGACGGCCCTTGCCCAGCAGCTTGGCGTATCCGAGGGAAGTGAGGTCGATAACGGGGGCGGTATCGGCGGACTTGTTGAGGTGCTTCTCGCGGAGATCGGCGGGGACCAGAGACCACAGCTGCAGCAAAGGAGAAAAGACGGAAAAAGTCAGCAAACGACTGCTCAGGCCCTCTGCCTCTGGCGACAGGAGGCGGATGCTTGGACGTTGCGTGCGTCCATGGCCAAGATTGTAGGACGTAGGGAGTGCTCACCTTGTCGACGTTGATCTCGGGCTTCCACTGCTGGTTCCGCAGAAGGTGGAAGCGTCTCATACCGACCTTACCGAAGTAACCAGGGTGGTACTTGTCGAGGTTGGTTCTGTGGTGGTGCTGACCACCGGCCATACCACGACCACCGGGGTGCTGTAGATTGGTGTTGCTCGGTCAGTATCGCGACATCTGGCGCTCGCTTTCCTCGTCGTGGGATGGCTCAATGGTCTCGTACCTTGCGGTGCTTGCCGACACGACCGTTACCGGCGCTGACATGGCCGCGGTGCTGTAAAAGAAAAGTCAGTCACGTCCGTCGACAAGTCCGTCGTGGTCGCCGTTTGACTTCGCAGCATCTCGAGGACAACTGAGCATACCTTGCGGGTCTTGGAGAATCGGGTAGGCATCTTGGAGTGGTGGCGTGGTTGGTGATGGTTTGTCGATGCTGAGGATCTCGAAGATTGAAATGTTGGCGGTGGAGTTTGCTGCGAATTTTCGGGAGACCAGACCTGGATTGTGCGAGTCGCTTACATAATCACACTCTCGAGATGAGCTGGGTAGCTGGCAGGGATGTGGGGTTCACTCGCTTTCACTCGGCGAACTTATTTGGTTGCACCCTCGAATTTGATTTCTATGTACGCTGGTATGCGCTGCCCCTCCAAGGAAACCCCCCTCTCTTCGTTCTCTGCTTCTTATTAATACTCTTTTGTGTTTGTGTTCTGTCCTCTCTTTGAACGTTCTCTTCGGTTTCATCCCTGTCAGAACTGAACGAGGTCGAGGGACAGAGCTCTGCAACGGTGGTCTACTGCTTTCCCGTTGCGCAGCATTGTAAAGAAGCCATCAGCGATGACTAAGTGAATGTTGGCCCAATTCTCAGTGCTCTGCGATGTCTACTGAAGTCACGTAGTGCATTTCAGAGTCCTGGACGCTGACCGTCCTGTAATCTCTCTTCCCCTGTGCGGCGCCTGCTCCAAGCTCGTACATTTGTTGGTGTTTTGTGCTGCGGTGCGGTGCAGATTCGCGTCCTTTGAATTCTAGGTGAAATATGCGCCTATCAGTGTTATGCAGGAACGTGAGACCCCGCCACGCCCGCCAACGACTGGCGAATTTTCAGAAATCGCAGTTTTCCCCGCTGCCATCACGTCGCGTACCTAAACATCAGCCAGCCTACCCTTCCAGCACGCTCCACGTCTCGCCAATCGTTAAGCACCCTTTCGCTCGGCATTCATCCCACAACAGTCCTCTCACCATGCCGCCTAACCCCTTCCTCCTCGCCGCGGACAACCCGGCCGCGCTGCTGGCACTCCTGCGCGAGACGCCCGAGATCGCTTCGCAGCAGGACGACCACGGTTACTCCTTGCTCCACGCCGCCGCAAGCTACAACCACCTTGACCTCCTGCGCGCCCTCGTCAGCGAGTTCGACGTCCCCGTCGACCTGCGCGACGAAGACTCCGAGACCGCCCTGTTCGTCGTCGAGACGGTCGAGGCCGCCCGCATCCTGGTCGAGGAGCTAGGCATAGACATCAGTCTCGCCGGCGACGACGGGCAAACGGCACGTCAGAAGATTGAACAGGAGGGCGACTTCCCAGCTGTCGCCGAGTATCTTGCCGCGAAAGAGGCCGCCCACCAGACCAACGGGACCGGTGCAACGCAGGCTACGCAGGCTACTGTCAACGGCGGTGTCAACGGCGAACTGCCAACGGTACCCCAGGGCCTCAGTGTTAACTTCGGGACCATGACCGAGGACGAAATCGCGGGTGCATTGCCTGATCCAGAGCTGAGGAGACGCATTGAAGAACTGGCCGCGAGGGACGATTTTCACACAGACGCTGGTCAGGCGGCACTCCGGCGGCTTGTCGAGGAGGCGATCTCTGGGGAGGATCTGACCGAGGAGCGTAATGTTCGACCCAGAGAAGGATGAAAGCTTGTGGCAACAAAGGGCAAACTACTCATGGCTTCTCACATCCCATAGGAGATATTCTCCAGCAGAATTTGGTGGTCTCAGGAGCGTACACTCGGCCGCATCCCCACAAAAAGTCTTGGGAAAAGACGAGACGGCCAAGGAGAACCAATCGCGGGAGCGCAATTTCAGGATGACGTCCACGAGCATCTGATGGGCGAAGGCGGGCGAGAGAAGACCTTCCCAGTTGATGACGCACAGTTCCGCCGCGGTCTGCCCATCTGGGTCTCCAGGAGTTTGATAGCGACTCAGGAAGGAGTCGATGGTGTCGGCGGAAGATACCCTAGGGCTCTGGAGGCGGACGAGCGACAACCACTCGTAGGGCTCTGCCATCAAGCTCGGCAGGTCTTCGTTTTCTGGCGAAGTGATCAGGTCGGTAGGCGGCGTCAGGGAGGGTAGATTGACCTCGAGGCCTTCACAGGCCTTAGGCGTCGCTCTGCACCTCACGGGGTGGAACGCTTCCAGGGGGTCAGGATTTGGTACTGCAGTAGGTGGTCAGCCGGACAGTCGAATCCACCTGAATGAGATCTTACCATGGGAGGACACATTGCAGAATAACCACGTCAGGGGTTCGTCAAACAGAGTGCTGCAAGCGTGGACGAGGCGGTCGAAACCCTTCTTGCCTCGAAGCATAGATGGACTGCGCAGGTCGAACTCAACCACCCAACGAGGCTTGGGTCCCCTGGTTCCTTTGGCTCCGTAGGTCTTGCCAACCAGCCCGGCTCTTCCGTACGTCTCCTTGTCGAGAAACATGGTGAGCTGGCCTGGGTACCATCAGCAACCACACATCGTGCACGAGCACAGAGCAGCTCACCATCCTTCAGCGTGAACGCGTTATCGACATTCCGTCGGCCTTGTGATATCATTCGAATGTCCCCTACATGTGCATGCAGTCAGAGATGGAAGTTCTCGTCGCCAGACCACAATGCAGGAGTAAGTTCCAAGCCCACGTTGGACCATATGGTCTGACGTGCACACACCACCACCACCACTACCACCACCACCAACGGGCGACTACATACCGATCTTGATGTACTCGGCGAAGAAGTCTCCCTGAAGTAGCTGAGGAAGTGACATGGTGACCCGGCAAAACTCTGGGGAGGCCGAGACACCTAGCAGCGATTCCCGAATCAGATTCCATGATTCCTGTGGAAGAATGAGGTCAATCTGCGGTGCAATTAGCTTTCTATAGATCCTGCAGAAGGTCATGCGGCCTCTACTCGCGGACTACTGACTCTTCGAACAAAGTCGTGAGATAATATTGTCGTCCATGGTTTTCCTTTGGAGGCCCACTGGGTTGGCAGCTGCTGAGGGTCGAGATGGGCCATGCGACCATACGTGAAATAGCACTTGGACCGCTCAAAGATGCTGGCCTGCCCAAAGGAGAGGATTTCCCCAGTCATGACCGCGGGATCCAGCGCTCTGCAGTCTCTGGTGAAAGTGAAGTATTTTCAGAATCTGGCAAAGGCACCAAATAAGGCTGTGAAGCCTCAGGTGCTCACAGCGAAGGCATGCAGCAGATGGGGTGGGGTGGGTCTGCAGAGATCGCAGCATCAGGTAGGTATGGTACGCAACTTGGTACCTCCACCTCCAATTGTGGGAACATCGAAGTACTTGCTTACCTACTGCAATCCGGGTTAGGGTTTTCAACATCTTGCAAGATTCCAGATGCCTACCAAAACCACCAGGGCCAGAATTGAAATTTCTCTTCCTCTCGTGGCCTCTACCTCTTGACATTTCTTGCAAGCCTTCGTCTTTGGTCATGACGGACGTAGGAATGACTCTTGATACTGGAACATAAGTTTCTGTCTCGTTCTGTTAGCGGGAGGCGGTACCATGAGATTGCACGCCCAGCAGCTGTGAGAATGAGATTCGATTCAGGTTCAGGTTCAGAAACCGGACACTCAAGGGCCGAAAAATTCAGTCTGAACAGTTGAGTGCTCAACCAATCTCAATCCAAGAACGAGAGAGTTCGACATACCCTTTTGCATTTCCGGGGCGCAGCTTGCGTCCAGAAACCCTACGCTCGCAACCTGTCAGGGAGTCGTGCAGAAGCTGACGCTCGTCACCAGCCCCAGCCCTCGAGTCTGGACGAGATGGAATTCCTCGTCCGCTTCGGTCATGTGCATGAGTCCTTCCGCGTGCCCGAGCTTCATGCTCTGGCCGTCGTCGAGGACGCCCCCTTCACCGTCGTGGAGTACGACCCAGCGAAGCCCTTTTGTATCATCCGGGCTCAAGATGCTGAAGCGGCCTCCCGCCTCGTCCGCCGCTCCATCCTCACCCAGGCCGTGTACGAGTACTGGGGCAGCGGTTCTTCCCTGGACGAGCTGCACGAATCCGTCAAGGAGCGCTCTTCGCACCTGTGGGAGCGTCACAGCAACGACTCGTGGAAATTCAACATCGACTCCTTCCAGGGCACAAGGGGCTCGGACGAGCGCCGGGACATCATCAACACCTTCCGCTACATGCCCCTCGGCGGGCCCATCAAGATGAAGAACCCGGACACCGAGTATACCATCTTCGAGGAGTGGATATTCGACTCGGTGCGCCTGGCTCACAAGCAGCCTACGCGGTACCACTTCGGCAGGTTCCTCGGCAAGGGCGCCCGGGACCTCGTCACCCGCTACGACCTCAAGAAGCGGCCCTACATCAGCACGACGTCCATGGACGCGGAGCTGGCGCTCGTCACGGCCAACATGGCCCTCGCGGCGCCCGGCAAGGTCTTCTACGACCCCTTCATCGGCACCGGCAGCTTCCCGCTCGCCTGCGCAGCCTTTGGCGCCGTCAGCTGGGGCAGCGACATCGACGGGCGGGCGGTGCGGGGCTCCGGGAACGATGCGCGCGCCGAGGCGCAGAGGGGCCTCGTCAAGGGCGAGAAGACCATCCGTGGCAACTTTAGACACCATGATCTCCTGGGCAGGCTGGGCGACGTCTTCACCTCCGACCTGACGAACTCGCCACTGCGGCGCCTACCCCTTGGACGAGGCGGTCCAGGCGGTCGGGCGAGATTGTTCGACGGCATCGTCTGTGACCCACCGTACGGCGTCAGGGAGGGTCTCCGAGTTCTCGGCTGTCGAGACCCGGGGAGCACACCTTGGGTGGTCGAAGCAGGGCACACAAAATACAAGTGAGCGTGCTTGAAGGAGCGGAGCGTCCCGAATGCGGTGTGAGACCCGGCTGACCAGTACGACCATGACAGAGACCCAGGCTTCATCCCGCCGAAGAAGCCCTATAGCTTTCTGGCCATGCTCGATGACATCCTACAGTTCTCCGCAGAGACATTGGTCGACAACGGCCGCCTCTCGTTCTGGATGCCTACTGCGAACGATGAGGACCAGGAAATCGAGGTGCCAACGCATCCCTGCCTCGAGATCGTCGTGATCTGTGTCCAACCGTTCAACAAGTGGTCGCGCAGGCTTATCTCGTATCGCAAACTGCCCGATGCATGTGTCAGCCGGACCGATCTGGAGGCGTGGGTGGCCAGGGCGGGCGAGCAGCATGTAGGGGTGACAGCGGATGATCTTAACCCTTTCAGAAAAGGTTACTTTAGCAGATTCGAAAAAGAGACGCAGCCCTGAGCACGTCGAAGGGATCATGGTTGTGGACATCTGCGCGTTGATTGAATCACCGTCGGGCACGGTCGCCTTGATACCCTGAAGCCATATTGTGCCAGCCTGTTTGATTTCTCTCGATCCCTGCCGTCTGGACGGTCATTTGGCCCAGCTTTGTACAAAGTACGTATCTATCTCGAATGCTGCTCCCAAAAAGAAAAAAGGGTGCTCGAAAGTTCGGGTGAGAGGGAAGTGTGGGACGCGACGTGAATGTGCTTTGCTCTCCCTCCCTATTGTGCCACGCAACGCCGTCTCCTGTACCACGCTAAGCCAAACAATCCGTCACCATATATGTCTTCCAACGCAGTCTGGAAAGCCGTCTAGCGAGGCGCCGGAGCTCCTTCGGCCATCCATATCTCGTCAGTCTCGTGCCTCATGCTATGTATTGTATCGACCGCCCATGATGAACCAAAACTCCTTGCCCGCTATCGATGATTACCGAAACTCCAAATCGGAAAGGCAACCCCGGTCCTCGACGTGTTTCAGCTCCAGCTGTTGGAATCTACGGGGCGCGGTCGTCAGAAGAGCACAGATGTGTGTTGGGAAGGGGGGGGGGGTTCTACTCACCTCTCGCTCTTGCTGTGGAAATAAATACCGTTGACCTCTCCCTGAACTTGATTAAAGCATATATAATAGAAACCCTCGAAGCTGGCGCCGGTGATGGTGCGGACGCGATGATCAGGGACCAGAAAGTGTTCTTTCCAGCGCATAAAGATGTGTTCGCTCTGCGCAATATCCTTAATAACGACCGACGAGCCCCTCCTGGCCTGCTTAGAGTAGGGGCGGAAGGCCGGAAACTTGGACCAGTGGGACATATCGGTTTTGTCGTTGGCACCCCAGCTGTCGTGTTTGGTCATGAAGCCGTATTTGGTCCCGATGATCTCGCCCTCAAAGTACGTCGTCAGTGTGGGATGGTCATCCGTGAGACCTGGGATTTAGCGACCTCGTTAGCAACAAGAAGCGCATCGTCAACCCAGACCGGAAGACCGGAAGACCGGAGGGAGAAACATACCCTGGATCCGCAGGTACCCGCACAAAAAAGACTCGTGTAGGTCAACATATTTGATCTCGACCTGGACGTCGTAGACCTGCCTCTCGGACTGCTGCGTTCCTGTAAAGCGACTTCCCGCGCGCAGAAACGATGAAGGCGAACTTGGGATAACCTGGGGTGAAGATTGTCAGTCCCAATGACCACACATGATACGGGCCGGCCTCTCCCCCGCTCCCCCGGGGGCCGAGAGGGAATAAGTGTCCATGAACTTACCCTCCTATTGGGATAACCGTGTCCCATGCTGGGCAAGGAGTAATCGTGTTCCATAGCATATCCAGAATGGTGATGGGAGCCCTGCGCAGCATCGGTGCCTGCGTGACGGGCGGTCAGACGTGGCGTTCCTACACCGTGACGTGGTCTCGAGGTCGGTATATTCTCGATGATGGGAGATCGATCACAGGGAGACTCGGTTCGATCGAGGTCGACCTCGGTGGTCTTGTGGTGGGGATCGAGATAGGGAGTGTTGTCGGCGGTTGTTGGACTTGAGGCGTCGGCAGAGGCATCGGGGTCGAGATCTGCGACAGGGTCGTCCGTGTCGCCGTAATGAGGGACTGGAGATCTGACGGTTGATCTAGAGGCGTTGTCGTCTTCGGTGGCTGTGGAGTGATGTATGGAGTCGGGGGTCAAGTCCATGCGGCTATCGTCTCGTGAGGCCGGCGAGTCGTCCGTGTCTGGACATGTCGAGGAGAAAGCATATGGAATGTGAGGATTGGGAGCAGATGGAGTAGGCATGGTGAGGGTCTTGTTGCGATTGCGGGAGGGGGCCTGGGATTGAAGACGAGAAAGCCGCAAGCCGACGACACAGACAAGGTCGTAGACAATACGTTGAGATGGAGATGCTCCTCAGCGAAGGAAGAGGCGCTCGGCGCGGGTGAGGATCAACACCTGCCAAGTCCAACCGCGGCCGGTTGTGGTGGAGACCGCAGAGGTCGTGGTGGCGGGCGTGGCGGCGGCGGTGGTGGTGCCCGTGGCGGAGGTCAAGTATTGTCTTGATCTTTGGCAAAGAAGTGGAAAAGCGCGCGCCCTTGTCTCCCTGTCTCGCCTCTCCTGTCGGGACAGGTCAGAGTTGCAATGTCAACCTCGCGTGTGCAGAGGAGACGATGACGACGGGTTGCATCGAGGAGCCCTGTCCTGGCACGGCACGCCTGGCTTGGCCTGGCCTGGAGATGGCAATGGAAATGGCGACGGCTGGACTTCAGCCGAAGGAAGACAAAAATCAAGAAAAAGGAAAGAGGGCAATCGCAACGCGATGCGACGCGGATTGTAATGCACGCTTGAGTGCGCTGCGCTCGAGTGTTTTCGTCTCCTTTCGTCCTTGGGCGCGGACGGATGGCCAAAAAAAAACAAAAAAACACCAACAATTGAGGGCTGTGTAAGTACTTGTTGTGTATGTATGTATGTATGTAGGTAGAAAGTATGTATCACTTTATCAATGCGAGGTCGCACTTGTCGAGTTGTCGTCTGGACCTCGGGGAGTCAGTGGCTCCCAGGCGGGGAAATAAAGAGCGAGCCAGGGCAAGGCGCAAGTGTATACTTTGTACAGAAGTCAGTCAACAAGATGCTGGTGTACTGCGTGGTAAGGCTGTGCTGCCGTCCAGAATCTGGCACGCCTGGGAAAGGTGAGACGCAGCGGCCCTACTGTAGGGGCCCGGACCCTATAAACCCCCTGTAATGGCGCCTGTGCAGACTAAGTTGAAGCAGCGAGATCGGCCGAGATGAGAATACAGATTGACGGCTAATAAGAACAACAAGTCCTCCACAAATAAGGATGCGTAGCCGTCCGTCGCACAGTCACTGTACAAGTGCTTTAGTGAACAATCTCCTTCTCTTGTAAGTGCAGGGACACACTAGAAGTGTACCAGCATACTAGAAAGCAAGTTTCGCATCCATCCCTTTTTCCCCGATCAAGCATAGGTCTACTAATAAAGCGCATCAGCGGTGCGAATTAATGCGCGGAAATGGACCATCGGTGGGAAAATGCTATGCTCACACTCACGGCCCCCCTTCTTCGTTTTCTTCTCCTTATTTTTGTTTCTCCCTCTGTGTTGGACCTCTGCTGTTGGCTTTCCTACTTCCTCTGCTCTCCCTCTCTCACCTCCCCTTTGTCCGCGAATCGTGGGCCAGGCAGCAACACTGTGAGAGCCCTCGGACCGGAAAGATGTGACAAGCCATGGTCTGATTTTGTGGTCGTCGTCCCGACCTTGGACCTCCACGGCTGTCTGTGGGCCTGCTGATCTGCAATCCCGTCCCAGACAGATGCCCTGCTGGCCCGGGTGCCTGCACCCCCTCCGTGGCCTCCAGTTTCTCCAGTCTCTGACTCCAATTTTGCCCCATTATTGCGTGCTACGTTGACGTACAAAGTAGATTCTCGTTGGCCCTGCGTCACTGTCCTGTGTACTGAGAGGGGGAAGAGCCCCGGGAGCGGCACAAAGCTGGTGGCGGGTTTGGATGCTATCTATGTTTCTCGCGCGCGTGCATAATCTCGTCACTCGGGCCGCGACGACATCCCAAGCCCAAACCCAACGAATGCGACAACCGAGCCTGTTTTGGTATCGCTACAACTCGTTGGAGCATCTCGGTTCTGCCTTCTGGCTATTGTGGCTCCTAGACCCTCCGCCCAGGCCGGACATGGTGGCCATAGCATTCCAAGGCCAACTGTCGCCGTATCTGATCTTCCCATGCCTGTAGTCTGGTCCCTCGGATCGACGTGCTCTTGTCGCGGAGGCAGCTTTTGCGGGACTGCACACATGCGACGCCTGAGCCATCCAGCTCTGCCCTCCTCTCAACACCCGCCCGGATTTCCACCTAGGTTGAAAAGGTTCCCCTTCCGGTGGGTGCGACACCGCTGGCCGAAGCTCTGAAATGTGCGTAAAACAAGAGGGTATCATCGTCTTCCCGTGCCCTGCGCCGTGGTTTTTCCTTTCCTCGCTGCTGGCAGCTCAAGTCTACTTCGGAGGTTTTAGATGGGCTTGATCTTGAAGTGCAGCGAGATGAGGCTGAATACGAGTGCCTTCAAGTCCTGCACCAGATAGTAGAAGACGCGCAGTCCCTCGGGGTCGGCCGACTCGGTCACGTCGACAAGAGAACCGATCTTGGCTGTCTCGAAGCTGATGTGCTCTCCGCCCACCTTGATCTCCAGCTCCTGTCTGCCGTCCTTGTTCTTTTGCGGCCACTTTCCATCGTCTTCCCTATTTCTCGCTGTCAGTGCACAGCTCCCGTGCCACGAAAGGAGGGATGGGGAACGTCTCTCCGGCTCCGGGGTTTGTTGGATCAGGCGGCGTACTTGAGAATCTCGCTGCTCTTGATGATGCGCTTGATCTCGTCGATCACGAGAGAGCTGACGCACACTAATGATGAAAGAAAACAGAAATGTAAGCGGGCCTGGAACAGACGCAATTCTTGTTTGCGGGGCAGCAGAGACGCACTCTCCTTGCGGATCAGACTGTCGTTGCGGTAGTTGGAGTTGTTGGCGTAGCGGGCGACGGCACTCCGTCCGTCGCCGACGACACGGAAGTCGAACTCGAGGAACTCATGGCCGAAGCGACCCGAGTGGCCGGAGCTGTTCAAGATCGTCGTGTCAGCAGTCCTGCAGGAGTGGACGTTGGATTCGTGGGAGGATTGGCATAGACGAGACGGAACTCACTAGTATCTCAGGTAGAAGGGCTCGTTAGTGGAGGCCATGGTTGTGATACCCTCGAGTAGTCCTGTGACAATTCAGATCTGAGGCGCCACGTCGGATTCAATCCAGGCCGTCGCATGTAAAGGGCCAGGGGCGGTGTGGTGCGAGTATCGTAGTAGGCGATGCAGCCTCCAGTCTATAAGCTTCCAGTCGGTTCACTGTTCTGGGCAGGGCTGGCAGGCAAAGTCCCAAAAAGTTGGAGGGGCGTGCCAGGGACCAGCAGGGGTTACCTTGGTGCTGTGTGAGGTCCCTGGCTGGGTCGGAGACGGCTGATTTTCCAGCTCCGTGCAGTGCTTTCTCGGCTCTTTCAATTGCGCTCGGGCCACCACTTGGATGAGCCCCCAGGCCCCCAACCCTGGCCTTCCTCTTGGGCGCGCGAGCAGCTGTTAGTGCCACTGTGTCACTCCCTACCTAGGTATGCAGCAATCGACAAGGCGCTTTGGCAGGGGCCAGATCGCCAGACTTCTGTACATTGAAGCCAGGCCTCGAGAAATCGCATTCCGCCCTCAACGCTCGTCCAGCCGTCAGCGGTCCAGAGCAGACACTACGAGCAGCAACCGGTCGACCTGCAGAGGGCAGCAGCAGTCTGTGTCTCGTTCCTCTTCTCCCCTCTCTTTGCTTTTTCTCAAGACAGGGTCAGACCAGACAATTCACTCCCAATCCAATCCAATTCAAGCCAGCCCAGCCCAAATCGACTCGATCCACTTTCGTGGCCTGTGAATCGCGACTCTGGGATCTTACTTCCACGTCACAGTCTCTCTCCGCCCTCCAACTCAACCACACTTGACGACTTGCGAGACTGGCCGCGACGCCGTCTGAACTCTTCTCGATCGCCTTCTACGATCCTTCTCAAGCGCCACTCTTTGCCAGCGACCACAACAAAACTCCTCCCTCGTCTCTGGACAGCTTCAAGAGCTCCCATCCGGCTGTCTCCCGTCCCTCGTCTAAACACCGGCAAGCCAGCCAGTCAGCCAGCGCGCGACGACTCGCCGCTTCGGGGAACCACAGCGCATCTCCTACATGTCTTGAGGTGCTCCTCGAGCTGCCCACTGCCCCAGTCACCACCATGTCTACCTTCCTCGAGAACGCCTACAGCTTGGTCCACCAGGACAATGCCGCCGACGTGCCCACCGCCAACGAGCTGCGCACCCAGCTTGAAAAGGGCACCGACGACACGAAAGTCCAGACCATGAAGACCATCCTGACCGTCATGCTCAACGGCGATCCCATGCCACAGCTGCTTATGCACATCATTCGCTTCGTCATGCCCTCGAAGTCGAAGCCACTCAAGAAGTTGCTCTATTTCTACTACGAGATCTGTCCCAAGCTCGACGCCGCCGGCAAGCTCAAGCAGGAGATGATCCTGGTCTGGTACGCCGTCGAAGCCCTCTCTCCCTCTCTACCCGCTTCCCTCGCGCGTCGTGTGTTGCATCTGCTGACCCTTTCTGCAGCAACGGCATCAGAAACGACCTGCAGCACCCCAACGAGTACATTCGAGGCAACACATTGCGCTTCCTCTGCAAGCTGCGCGAGGCCGAACTGATCGAGCCCCTCCTGTCCTCCGCAAGGTCCTGTCTCGAGCACCGCCATGCATACGTGCGCAAGAATGCCGTCTTCGCCGTCGCCTCCATCTACCAGCACTCTCCGTCGCTGATACCGGATGCCTCCGACCTCATCGCAACCTTCATCGAGGTCGAGAGCGACCCGACCTGCAAGAGGAATGCCTTTGCTGCACTGGCCAACATAGATCATCAGAAGGCCCTGGCGTATCTGAGCTCCGTCTTTGAGGGTATCCCTAACGCCGAGGAACTGCTCCAGCTTGTCGAGCTCGAGTTCATCCGAAAGGATGCCGTACAGAACTCTCAAAACAAGGTAGGTGTGATCATGAGCTCTGAGCCGCTGTGGGGACTCTTGCTGACTGACCCTGACAGGCGCGATACCTGCGATTGATCTTCGACCTTCTCGAGGCCGGTGCATCGACCGTCGTCTACGAGGCCGCCTCCTCCTTGACCGCCCTCACCAACAACCCAGTCGCTATCAAGGCCGCCGCCGCCAAGTTCATCGAGTTGAGCATCAAGGAGGCCGACAATAACGTGAAGCTGATCGTCCTCGACAGGGTCGACCAGCTGCGGAGGAAGAACGAGGGTGTGCTGGATGACCTGGTCATGGAGATCCTGCGCGTGCTGTCCAGCCCGGACATCGACGTCCGCAAGAAGGCTCTTGATATCGCCCTGGAGATGGTGTCAAGCAAGAACGTTGAGGAGGTCGTACTGCTGCTCAAGAAGGAGCTGTCCAAGACCGTGGACCAGGAGTACGAGAAGAATTCGGAATACCGCCAGCTCCTCATCCACTCGATACACCAGTGCGCCATCAAATTCTCCGAGGTGGCGGCCAGCGTTGTCGACCTGTTGATGGACTTCATCGCCGACTTCAACAATACATCTGCTGTGGATGTCATCAACTTCGTCAAGGAGGTCGTCGAGAAGTTTCCCAAGCTGCGCCCATCCATCGTCTCCAGGCTGGTCGATACGCTGAGCGAGGTGCGCGCCGGCAAGGTGTACAGGGGTATTCTTTGGATTGTCGGTGAGTACTCGCTCGAGGAGAAGGACATCCGGGACGCGTGGAGGCGCATTAGAGCCAGCCTCGGAGAGATCCCGATTCTCGCCTCGGAACAGCGCCTGCTCGATAACGTCGACGGCGAAGAAGACAAGGATCAGGTCAATGGTCATCACAAGCCTTCCGCGCCGACGGGGTCGAGAAGAGTCCTCGCCGACGGCACATATGCCACGGAGACGGCCTTGACCAGCCAGTCATCCGCCGCAGCAAAATTGGAGGCCGTCAAGGCAGCGCAGAAGCCTCCACTGCGACAGCTCATCCTCGAGGGCGACTACTACCTTGCAACTGTGTTGTCGGCAACGCTCACCAAGCTTGTCATGCGACATTCCGAGATCTCGTCCGACCACGCCCGCATCAACGCCCTGCGCGCAGAGGCCATGTTGATAATGATCTCCATCATCCGGGTGGGCCAGTCGCACTTCGTAAAGGCTCCTATCGACGAGGACTCGGTCGACCGTGTCATGTCCTGTGTGCGGTCTCTGGCGGAGTTCACGGAGCATAAGGAGTTGGAGTCGGTGTACCTGGATGACACGCGGAAAGCTTTCCGGGCCATGGTGCAGGTCGAAGAGAAGAAGCGGGCTGCCAAGGAGGCCGTTGAGAAGGCCAAGACGGCCGTGCAGGTGGATGATGTCGTCTCTATCCGCCAACTCGGCAAGAAGAACATGGGAGACGGCTCAGATGAGATCGAGGTCGACCTGGAGCGTGCTACCGGTGGTGACAGCACCGCTGCGGAAGATCTCAGCTCCAAGCTGAGCAGGGTGGTGCAGCTCACGGGGTTCTCGGACCCGGTCTACGCAGAAGCCTATGTCAAGGTGCACCAGTTCGATATCGTCTTGGACGTGTTGCTTGTCAACCAGACCACCGAGACGCTTCAAAACCTGTCTGTCGAATTCGCGACCCTTGGAGACCTCAAGGTGGTGGAGAGGCCGACCACTCAGAACCTCGGCCCGCATGATTTCCACAACGTGCAGTGCACAATCAAAGTCTCGTCCACCGACACCGGCGTCATATTTGGAAATGTGGTCTACGATGGCGCACACAGCACAGATACGAACGTGGTTATCCTCAACGACCTGCATGTAGATATCATGGACTACATCCAGCCCGCTACCTGCACCGAGACGCAGTTCCGCACCATGTGGACAGAGTTCGAGTGGGAGAACAAGGTGAACATCAACAGCAAAGCCAAGACCCTCCGGGAATTCTTGGACCAACTGATGGCGGCCACCAACATGAACTGCCTCACCCCAGAGGCCAGCCTGAAAGGCGACTGCCAATTCTTGAGTGCAAACTTGTACGCAAGAAGTGTGTTTGGTAAGTTGGACAAGTTGATTTTCAATTTTTCTTCCTTTTTTCTACTTGTCCCGAAGCTAATCTGTTACCAAAGGCGAGGACGCACTGGCCAACTTGAGCATTGAGAAGGAGGGTGAGGACGGGCCCATTACGGGTTTCGTCCGGATACGTAGTCGCTCTCAAGGTCTTGCGCTAAGTCTGGGGAGTTTGAAAGGCTTGAACAAAATCGGGACGGCTGCTTGAGGACGAAGGCCGAAAGGTTGATATAGAGGACAGTGAGTGAAACCAATCCAAAAGCGCTGTTTTGCTTGGGGGAGTGGGCGGGTCAGGGAGGCGGGGCCGGTCAGGGAGGCGGGGCCGGTCTCCCCGTTCGTCGTACGGTGTAAGATGGGCCTGCGCCAGGTAGCAAACATGATATAAACACTTTGATGATTTACCATAGAAGCGAGCAGTCCTAGAAGATGGGGTGTACGTGTCATAATAGCGGAGTTAACCATGAGACACATGTACATTACCCCGCCACTGAGTGATATACGTCCTCGTAAAGGATACTGGTGGCAGGTCCAAGGCACCAACATGCCCTAACCCACAACCACACGCGATTCGTGGCCATGACACTTGGATAATGAGAAGATGCTCGCCCACGATGCCGCCACACGAGCTACTTCAAGGAAAATTGCGAGGACTTGTGTGTACTCCGAAGTCTTGAGGCAGTAAGACGGTTCATTCAGTTCAAGAGCTGACCACGGCAAAGTGAACTTTGGACAGCTTCTCAGACTTCCATCAGCTACGCCCGGCAACATTGGACGGGAATGGCGCCCTGTATAATATGCGGTGATCTAAATTATAACCTCAGAGGTCTGCTACCCCAGGTTCGTTACCAAAAGTGGTCTCTAGATCTCCATGTCGGGGCATACACGCCACGAGCTTCATCAAATTCCAGACGAACAAGCTACCTGGTCCCCCGGCGGTTATTTTGCCGACATCTCTCCGGTGCGAAAGGCCCAAACATAATTGACGAACGGCTCATCAAACTTTTGCAGAAATACAGGGCACGTGTCAAGGTATGCTGAAAAGCAAGGGGTATCTCAAGGTATACGGCATGAGCGACGAGTAAGAAATCGAAGAGAAACTGAGAAAGTGCGCGAGCATCTTGTTTACACCTGGTCGTTCTCGATCCACGATGGATGCCCGGGTGTCGTTCTTTCGGAACACAGTAGTTTGGGCCATGTCTGCTCCGGTAAGGCTGCGATGACCTTGCCGAAGTCGTTTGGCCCGTCGCTACGTCTCAGCGGATGGCCGTCGCGACTCGTCAGTCATGACCTGCAGGCTTGCGTAACAGAAGTCGATGACCATACCGAATATCTCGCGACGAACGGTCCTTCGGGTCTCTTCCGGCCACTCCGGGGTTTGCGCCCTTGGATGGCAGAGAAGAGGGCGGCTGAGGTCGGTCTGGCGGCGTCAATGCTGACAGTGCACATTGCTTGAGCCGAGGTGGGTCTCGAGCCTCGATTCTCGATGGCGCCGTGTAAGTATCGGCCCCCTCTAATTGGAAGCATCGTTCCTGATGAAAGCGTTGAGGACCTGACCGGGCTGCCAACCTTGCGCCGTGGGCGACAGGTTCTCGTTGAGGATCTTGCCCAAGAAGACGAGCCGAATACCACGACCTGGTCGGTGCTGAGAATGTCAAAGAGCGGCGTCAGCATAAGCAGATAATTCACAACCCATGAAGGGCAAGACTTACACCTGTCTCCTCGGCGATTGTGCGGATGACGCTCCGGACGGTCTCGTCCTTGTCGAAGTGGAGTTTCAGGTCTCCCCCACCGTCGCTGGGGCGCACGGTAGCGCGAACCTGAGAGCGTACGTCGACCACGGCTTTTCCCTTCTCCTCCCTACGCCTCTCGGCGTCCTGGTCGTTTGAATACTCGACAGCACCGCTAGCAGTGTCCAGGTCGTTTTTGGCCTCGTCTGAGGTGCCGTCGACGCGGCTATCGGGGACAATGTTGAGGGGGTCGCAGACGATATGCTGCGGCAGTTGATAGTAATGGCCGAGTGCATCATAGGCTCCATCAGCGAGATTGCCTGTCGGGAGGGTAATATCCGCAGCGTCAAGAATGCTCTGGGCGGTAGTCAGAGCAATGACGGGATCATGCTCGTCGCTGTCCCCCTCTAGCTCACTGTCGTGGTATTGAATACTGGGGGCGTATGCTTGGGCGTGGGCGTGGGCGTGGGCGTGGGCGTGGGCGAAATCGGCGTCCCACAGGACGCGGAGAGCAGCGTGGAGGGCCTGCCAGACCTCGGGACGACCGTCCACTCTCGTATCGAAGAAGTCGACTCGCTCGCGGTCCAGAGCCGTCCTGGACCACTGGTTCGGAGCCTTGGAAGTCCAGCTTTGGCGACGCAGTGGCTTGTTGATATGTTGGCCGAGCGGTCTCCTTCGGCCTCGACGGGCGCGCTGACGGGGCGCGGCATCACCGTCGTCATCTCCGTCTGGGCCGAGAGACCGGGACCGGGATTCAACAGCAGGAGGGTTGATGGCCCGGGTAGACCCAGACCTGGCAGCTGCGGGTCCGGCACCTGGGTAAGGGGAATTCGGCCCCTGTGGATGAGAAAAGCAGCAGCCCTGGGGGAATAAGGTCCGATGGTCAGCAGCTGGCTGGAAGGTGGAAGTCACAAAGATACAAGATGCCAGATGGGTAGGATGAGGATGGGCAGCGTACCATGATTCATGGATGGATAGTGAAGGCCAGCCCAGGACTCAACTCTGAGGGCGACCTTCACGCTGACGCTGGCCTTAGCCTTGGGACCGTGACCTCAACCTTGGGTCGTGCAGAAGGTGTTTGTTCATGCACTCGAAGCTGGGCCTCCCTGGTCCTCACTCTTGATTATGCCTCAAGGACTCCACTCATCTGGGGCGGTCTATCACAGCATACTCCAGACTTGATCCAGCTCTCATACAAGCCAACGCAGGACAGCTGAGGGTGGTGTGAGATGAGAGGCCAGCAGCCTGACATGGAGGGGGACGGACAGGTTGATGTTGACGTTGAGCTTGAGGTCGAGGTTGAGGCTGAGGTGGAGTGGACAGAAGCACACCTACTTTGTGCACACGAGGTGAGCAAAAACCATGCAGGTATGGGGTGATCCGCAGCCTGGCCTGGTCTATACAAACAGAATGAATTGAGTTGGCGTGGTTGCTACTGACCGTGGTCAGTAAGGTGAGGTGCCAAGGAGGAGGAAAGTGGTGGCGTGCATGTCGAGACGAACATCAGATTGGGTTTGGACGGTCAAAAGCTCCACTTGCAAGGTCAAGTGGTCATTCGCCGGTACTGCACCATGGCACCGTCCTACGTCCTACGGCTGGCCAAAAGCTGCCGCCGAAGTGCAATACAGTGCAGTGCAGTGCAGTGCAAGGGGAGCAAGGGAGAACCCCACAGTGGTGAGGCCCATGAGCCATGGGTCCCCAGCCTCTCTGTCGTTCAGGGCAGGGACAAGTATTATCATACTGCAACCCCCGCCTCGCATCCCCCTCCCAAAGACAACAAAAACAAAACGAAATTGTCTGCATTTCGCATACCGCTCAGACTGACGGACTGGAAGAGAGCCTCACGCATTCCAAATTGGCATAATAGCTCTTGTCCCCCCTACTGAACCTTCTGCTGCCCCGTCTTCTGCGAAAGTCTCCCATCCGGCTCATTGCAGCCAATACTGTTTTCTCACCAGTTATCAGACGTCAGATGCCAAAGTTTGACGACTTACGGAAGAAGTACATTATACCTGGGCAGGCTCACCTTGAGGACGATTCTGACCTCGTAGACCTGTGTCTGGCTACGAATGAGACCTTGCGTCTACCGCCTGTCAACATTTCAATGCAACAAGGAGTAAAAGGGGGGGGGGGGGAAGGCTCATATGCGCACTCGGTTCTTCAAGGAGACTCGAGCTTAGATCCTCTGACAGGCCCGGTGGCCCGCTCATTACAGTATCTCTGGGTTCTGGAATAGAGCATATCTATCATACCAATGATGTGTTAAACTGAACGGTGTCAATGAGTCTGGCCTCTCCTCGGGATTTCATAGAACAACGCCGCACACCTTGAAGGTCTTTTGAGTAACAAGCAGCAATCTGTGGTGTGCCCGCTTTGGCATTTTGTGTCTTCTCGGATACCTGGCGAACCTCAGCCAAGCAGATGAAATGTACCGTCGACCACTTGTTTCGTGCGACGCGCACTGCGGGGATCGGCGCCGTGGTGTGCATCCAGATGCCAACGAGACCCAAGGTGGTACCCCGGGCCTGCCAAGTAACGCCATCTTCATTGATCGGGGGTGACATGGCAGGGAGATCAGCTGTCGTCTGAGGGGCCACACTCGATCCGAGAGGACGGGGTGCATCGAGGTGGGGTGCGGCGGGCACTTCGTCCTGACCAACTTCTGGACTGGGCTCTGAGGGGTTGTGCCTGTGCAGATGGGTATAAACCATGCGACGCCAGTCACTGGGATGTGCAATGCAGCCGGCAGGTGTGAGCCCGCTCATCTTCCCCACTCACGCTTTGAGGTCCTCGTGAAACGATGGCGCTGGATTCAAAGCTGTACGACCTCGTCGTGGTGGGAAGCGGCTTTGCCGGCTCCATGACCACGCTCAACTTCCTGGAGGAGTGCAAGAGACTGGCCAAGCCGGGCACGGTAGCCCTGATTGAGGCTGGGCAGGATGGCGAGCGCTGCGGGGCTTCTCGCTGGACCATGGCCTTCCTCCGCCTTGGTAGGGACAACAGCTTCGACAACGGGTGGAAGCACGAGATGAAGCTTGTCAGCAATGGTCTCGCCGATCAGGATTACTGCGCCAAAATGGAGCAGGAAGTGCCTGTCACGGCCCAATATCTCCTGGACCACGGCGTGAAGCTGACTCACTACGATGAACCCAACGGTGGGTCTCACATCAGTTATTCCACTGTCTCGTGAGATAGTTTGGAGAGGTCTCCGTTGAGGATATAGACTCCCCATGCAGGCTTTGACAGGGTACTGATGTCAAAGGTTCGTTTTAGCCCTGTTGGAGTTCAACACAGACCAACATTTTGTTTCTCCGGAGGGCGGTGGTCACGCTGTCATCAATGCCCTGTTCAGTCACGTCAGAACATTCGACAATGTGGACATCCTCTGGGAGACCATGGCCGAGAAGCTGTTGACGTCCGAGGAGGGCGAAATCATCGGCGTCAAGGCGCGAGGGGCGAATGGCAAGATGCAAAACGTGCACGGCAGAAAAGTGATGCTTGCCTGCGGTGGCTTCGAGGGCAACAAGGAAATGTCAGCGCCATGTGGTCGCATGGAGCCCCTGGATATGCCCGTCCGCCGTGATGCGAACCACTTGCTAACGCTCTCAATCGCAGGCTGGCTCGCTACGTGGGCCCACGGACCGAGCATCTCGAGCTCATCGCACCGGGCCTCAAGCACAATACCGGTCACGGGCTGCAGATGGCCCTCGAGGTCGGTGCGGCAACTGCAGGCTCCTTGAGTGGTATGCACTGCGAGCTCGTGGATACGCGGGCGACGAAGCCGGACGGCGTGGTATGGGGCCACAACTACGGCATCGTGGTGAATGAGCAGTGCACCAGGTTCTACGACGAGGGCAGGCGCCAGCTCTTTGCGACCTTTGAGATGGTGGCGCTCGAGACGTGGCGCAACCAGAACAGCAAGGCGTACTTCATCACCGACAAACCAATCATGGACCGCTTCCGGCCCGGATGGGTCTACGAGACGACAGATAGGGAACCCGAGCAGGCGGACACGGTCGAGGGCCTGGCCGAGAAGCTGGGACTGGACCCACGGAGTCTGAAGAAGACGGTGGACGATTTCAACGCCACCGTGGACAGGGACACGCCGTTTGACCTCATGCGGCTGGACGGAAAGGCTACGACGGGCCTGTCGCCCAACAAGACGAACTGGGCAAACCCCATAGAGGAGCCACCTTTCTACGGATTTCCACTCAAGCCCCAGCTGACCTTCACCTATGGGGGCCTCAAGTGCGATCTTGATTCGAGGGTGCTAGCTACCAACGGGGCGCCCGTCCCCAACCTGTACTGCGCGGGGGAGCTATCAGGTCTCTGTAGGTTCTCTCTCTTGCACATCTCGGACGGTTCCATGCCCAGAGTCTGACTGTGTGCCCTGATGTCCGCGCTGACGACAACATGATAGTCTACAACGAGTATCCTCCGGCAACCTCCGTCTTGCGCTCTCTAACATTCGGTCGTCTCGCTGGTGTGGATGCTGCCCGGGTGTTGTAGGCAAAGTAGGAGAAGATGCAGACGTGCGGAGCGGCGTGTACACGGAAAGTGGAGGCGACAGACGAGGGCCAGGTGTATGCCCTTGTTCTCCTTCAGCCCCGCGCTCCTCTGCGATGGACCTCAAAAAGGCCCCGTCGGCAGGCGTTGAAACTCCGGAGTATACCAGGGATCGTGACGGTCCAGATTGTCGTGTAGCGCATCCGCTCACCACAGATAGCCTCTGCATTTCTCGCTTCCACACAAGCACCTGGTCATTTGCCCCTGCAGGGCCGCGTCCTTGGCGTTGCTCTCGATCTCCCCTTGCCCGTCGACGTAGTCGAAGGTCAGCTCGTCGCCCTTGTCAATGTCCTTGATGGCGAATAGCGCGAGGTCGTGGATGTGTTTGTCGGCGTGGTCGCCCACGCGCGCGAAGATGCGAAGGTTGGGGTCGCAGCTGTGGTTGATGAAGCGCGTCGGACCCGACATGAACTCGCCGTCCACCTCGAGGGGAGCGCCACGGAGGCGGGGATCTTGGGAGGCGGGATCCGTGAACTTGTCCAGTGCAAACAAATAGACATCCTTTCGTTGCGCCTTGCTAGCGTGGTCTCGTCTCTTCTCTGCTTCGTGGGGGGTGATGACCTCGCCGAGGTAGCAATCCACGAATTGACCGCGCTTGAGCTCCCGCATCGTCTTGACGCCTGTATGCGTGTGAGTAGTCTGGTCAGCAGAGAAGGGCGTTCCCACAAGAGGACAGTCAAGAATAGACTCACCCCAGCCTCGATTCTCCGTGCGGAAGATCTGCAGAGGAACCTGCCGTCCCCGCTCGACCACGCGATTGGGACAGCCGGCCTTGCTGCAGCGGCAGCCTTCGTGGCATTCGTAGATGGGGGCGCGCGAGTTCAGCTCGGAGCCGCGCAGCAGACCAGCTTTGGCTCCCTGGGAGTGGTATGCGAATCGCTTCTTCCTCGACCCGTGGCCATTGGAAGCAGCGGCGGCGGCAGCAGCGGTGGAAGCGGGGCCGGGGGCCGGGGCGGGGTCGCCTCGAGGGCTGCCGTGCGTGCTGCCCCTCTGTCTTGCCCAGTCTGGCCTCTTTTGCACGCTGGCTGCCCACTGCAGGATCTCGTTCTCCTCATCGTCCAGTTCGTCCTGGTCGGCGCCGAGGCCTTGGTGGTGATCCGAGTCGGAGTCGTCGTCGGAAGCGGCCATCTCATCCAGGCAGGAGCAGCCAGAAAACATGCACGAGTCCTCGTCGGGACAGTCGCAACCGTAGCGAAACTCATCCTCGGCTGGTGTCACTCCGGGGCCGAGGACGGAGCGGCCGATGAACTGAAAGTTGGCGGGGAGGACCGCGCCGTCGTCCGTCTCATTCACGATGGCGACAGGGAGAGCCTTGTGCGTGGCGAAGGACCGCAGCTGGCAAAAGTGACAACTTTGCTTCTCCCTCTCCAAGGAGGCCGCCTGTGACCAACAGTGAGCTTGGGAACAAGACAATGACTTCGAAACGAAGCATACTGACCTCTTGGCCCTCGTCGTGGTGGAAAAAGTGGCGCTCTGTGGCAGCTTCCATTTTGCAGTAGTGTTGAGTGCCTGACGTAAGGAAGGTGTTCTCTAGCCAAGCAAAGGCTCTCCATTGAAACAAAGGTTGTCCAAAGCTTACAAGTAAGCTTCTGATTAGTAGAATTATATAATTATTGTAAATTATAAAAATAATTAACAAATTTTGGAGGGAAAAAAATTTATATATTAATCATAACTTTTATTTTTAGTAAAAAATTATTATTAATT
>JALRMF010000317.1:0-59610 GCA_026120015.1 Dendrostoma leiphaemia | reverse complement strand
TATTATTTTATATATTAATAATATATTAGTGGTAGTAAATATAGATAAAGATATTAAAGCTATTATTAATTAGATTTTTGCTATATATGTTATTAAAAGGCTAGGTGTTCTTATTAAGTTTTTTAGCTTTAATATCTTAAGGGATAAATTGAATTATATAATCTTTTTCTCTTAAGAGGAATTTGCTATTAAGATAGTTAAGCAATATAGCTTTAATTTGCATAAAGCAGTTAAAACGCTTTGGCTAGCTAGTCTTAAGCTTTCCCAAATGTATAAATTAAAAGATGCTAAAGAGATAAAGCTATATTAAAAGAGAAGCAGCGCTTTTAACTAGCTTTTAATAGATATAAGACCTAATATAATGTATATTATAAATAAGATTGCAAAAGGCAACGCTGGTTTTTTTAATTAATATATTACTCTTTAAAAGCACTTATTTTAATATATAAAGAAATATATAAACTATAGCATAGTTTTTAATAAATATTACTTAATAAACTTTATTATATATATATATGCTAACGCTTTGTAGGCTAATAATTATATTTACTAATTAATAGCGGAATATATTGTCTTTATTGCTAAAGCGCTAGTATATTGGAAATTACAACTTTAAACCTTTATTATATTATTAATAATAAAAGCAGAGTTTATTAATCTTACGCTAGTTGATTAAGCTGCGCTATAGATTTTTAAGTTTTTTATAAAGTTTAGCATTAAGGCTAATAAGCCTTTTATTCTTTTTATAAACTTTTAAAACGCTTTTTATTATATTTTAAATAAAAATATCTTAGCAAAAATATAATATATTAATATATGCTATAAGTAGATTCTTTAATGCTTAGATAAAGGTGATTTTAAGATCTAGCACGTTAATATTGGTTAAATAATTACAGACAGGCTAATTAAACTTTTAAATGCAATTAAGCATAAGAACTTTTAGAAATAAATAAGTTTAGTTAGAATTTTAATTTTTAGCCACTAAAACTAACTACTTTTTATCTGCTTTCTTTGATTTCTATAAGCTTAAATAAATAAGTTTATTGCTAAAGCAAATGCTTCGCAAGGCTAACATAAAATAAATATATATAAGCTTATTTTAGGTAGCTATTTAAGTTAAAATGCATAACGTGGTTGTATACCGAGCGACACAGGACACTAAGCGATACACTTTTCACTATACCCACCCCTTAGATTGACCAAAACTCTACACAAACGCTATAAATCAATTAAAACTACTTAAAATCATTATTATTATCTATTTCCTTAGCTTTTAAATATATTTGCACATTATAGCCAGCTTTGCAACAAATCCTATAATGCCTGCTATCTACCCGCCTGCGTTTTAACAAACTACTATTTTTACTCTCTTTCTCTGATTGCTTATCTACTATACCCTTCTCTACTAAAAGTCTCCTTATATTTTATCTAATAAAGCCCTCTTTATTTTATAATTAAGTTTTTTTAACTCTGCAATGCTTACTAAGCGCTTTATTTGCTTTATAAAGAGTTTGGTTTTCTAATTATATAAGTGTTGGAATAAATGGCATTGCGGCTTTATACGAGGGCTGGTAGAGATGCCGGTGCCGACCACTAGGGTGGTCTAATAGACTAAAACTAGGCATGCGTGTTATGTGTGCTTGAAACGCGTATATAAATCCTTTGTACAAGGCAGGAGACTTTGTCTCCTTTTCTTTGTATAAGGTAGAGCTGAATATAATTTTGTTTTTACTTTATTATGTTATTTGTTTACACTTAATATGTATATATATAAGGAAGCTTATTTAATACTAATTAGTATTTGCGGCTAGCAAGCATAGATTAGTAAAAGTAATAAGATAATAAGTGCCCTTAGGCATATAATAGTGCGTAGTGGTATTATTGTGCTTAATCTTATCTTCTATGTTTGTTAAGCTAAATAAGTTATTAGCGGACTATATAATAAAAGGCGTATATAGATTTTTTTTTGTAAGAAGGCAAAGGTTAAAAGATTATTTAAAACTTTTATATAAACTAAAGATTGTATATAGCATGCAATTATGCTTTGATAATAAGTGTTTTAAATTTAGATAATTTATTTGTAGCTGCTAGTGTATATAAGCTTAGAAATAAGCAAAAATAATAACCCTAAGGGCGTTAGCAACCTTAAGAATGTTAAAAATAACCTAAAAATAATAACAAAGACTTTTTTTTATATAAAAAGATGGCAAAGGGCAGCTTAATATCTTTAGCAGCATGGAAAATAGGCACTTTATATAGCTATTAAGATAAGGTTTTTAATATTACCTAGCTATTAAATCTAAAGGAAATTAATATATATATTGGCTAACTTATCTTTAAATATAAAGGTCTCTTATCTTTAAATGAGGTTATATAATTGTATAAAGAGGATTTTGTAGGCTAGATAACCTATTAGTTTAAATAAGATATATAGACCTTTAAATATATACTTTAAAATACCCTTTAGTTTTAAAAATATGTTTTTCCTAAGGAATAAATCAATATACTAGATAGCTAGCTTATATATTTTTTTAGTTATAACTTTATTGCCTGATAATCTTATATAAATATTAGGGCTTTAACAACTTTTGTATAATAAACTCCCATGCAATTAATACCTATAAGCTTTGTTTTTTAATAGCCTATATAATAAGCCTTTTATTAATTTAAAGACTTATTAGGTTTAAGAGGGGAATAAACATATAACCCTTAAATTTAACGGCAAGATTAATAGAAGCACTAAGAAAACCTATACAATTAGAAAGCTTTGCATAAAAAACATAGACAAATAAAGAAGGCAGCACTTTTAGGAATAGCTTATGCGATGCTTTGTTAAAGAAACTGCACAATTTCCAAGAATTAGAATTAAGGATTTTGTTTATATAATAAAGAGAATAGTATAGTTTTACTAAGATAATAATTTATTTATAAAAACTATAGCTTTCTTATATAAATTTCTTTAATTTTCCTTATAGACTTAGGATATAATTCTTTTAAGTTGCTATCTTTAAAGTGCGTATAAAATAATATATATCTACTAAGCCAAGTCTAAGCTTTTGCAAAAGTATGGCAAAAAGACCTAAATTATATTAGGAAACTATACAATGTTTTATATAATAAAGTAAAAATTTTTATCTTTATATATAAACAGCTTGGAATTAATGAGTGGGAATATTACGCTGTATAGTTATATGTTTTTTTAGATTATATGCTTTAGTTTTATCTTAATTATATTGGCCTTAATAAGATTTAATATAATATTTATTACATAATTAATATTTACTTTAATTATTATATTAACTATAGCTAGTATTAGGCTAATTAGAGCAGCTTAACCTTTATATAATTAAAGAAGGAAAACTTAGATAAGATATTAGTAAATATACTAGAGATTTTGCTAAATAAGATATAGCTTATATAATAAACATTAGGAGCTAGGTATTAGAGCGAGATCTAGCTTTATACAGCAGTGGAGAGGGTGTGCTATAGTGTGTTAAAACTTAAAACAGCCTTTGTTTAATAAAAGCTTACGTGCAAAGGGCTATTTTTAAATATATATATAGCTATTAAGTTGGCATTTAAGAGAGAATTATTAATCTTTTTAATAAAGGTTGATTTGTATGTCTCTTAGTATCTAATAGACTGTATATACATTAAAAGTAGCTTTTAAAAGTTATTTAACCTAAAATGAAAGGCGCAACCTAAATTTGCACTTGCTGCACAAGAGAACTTTTTTGGTTAAAAACCTTTTAACTATATAAATAAGAAATATTTTATATGTAAGAAAGAGAGATATTGGTTAATAAACTATATGCTAAAGGAGTGTGCGAGATTTTATATAAGGTATTTTACCTTGTGCAAAGATGTTAGCATTAAGCTATTATTAAAAAACAATATGCTTGCCTATGTTTAGGATTATAAAGGCAATAAACCTAACTGCTTAAGTATATATAATTTGAAATTTAAGAAAGATGGATAAAGGGCTGTGGGCTATCTGCTTTCTATCTTATTTATTTATTGCATAATAGGGCTCAGCATATATAATTTATTGTATAAATTATTAAAACTAACATTATTTATTTTAAAGAATTAATACTTGCATAAGTATTAAGAAGAGCTGTAGAATATTAAAGCATTTAAGCTATTAATTATTGGCAAAGCTTAAGCCTTTGCATATGTAAGGGAAGACTTATGTATAAAGATTATTTAAGAGACAACGCTTTATTTATTTAAATTTAAAGGAAGAGAATTCCTTTGTATAATTAGCACTATAGTGAAATAGAGCTTATTGGAAGAGGTTATATATTATATGCTAGATATTAGCATTTTATTTCTACTATCTCTTAAAAATGCAGATTGCCTAGGTATATATTTTAACAATATAATAAATGTTATTGTATAGAGAGATAATAAAGTTTTTATTCTTATTGTATAAAAGTAGGGACATTTATTCTTTAATTTATTAAGGATAAAATTGGCTATATTCTTTTTAAAGTATAAATTTTAACGATTATATTAGCGATTTGGTTATGTTTGTATAGATAAGTTATACTAGTTGCTAAAGGATGCTGGGATATATAATGTAGACTATTTAACTTTGGAATAGATTTAAAAATTTTGTTATTATTGCTAAATGTATAAATAGTTACTATAAAGATTTAAGTTCTCTTTAAGGGATAGTTATAATTTTAATTATAAAATTTTTATAGATATTATATATTTTGCTGATAATAATATTTTTTATATTATCAATGCTTTGACTTTATACTAAGCTAAAGAGTTCTTAGATAAAGAGAATGTATAAAGTGTGTGGGATGCTTTGTGTAAATGTTGGATTTTTATATATCTTAGACTTTTAAACGTTATTATATATAATGCTAAAACGAATTTTGCATCTTAAGAGTTTAAAGAATATGTATAAATTGTGGGATATATATGTAAAGAGGTACTAATTAAGGCATATTAGGCAGTTGGCAAAGTAGAAAGAGCTTATATATTATTAAGGAGAGTATATAATATTTTTAAAAAGAAAATTAGTTATAATATTAATAAGTATATGATTTTTTAGATGGCTTTTAAAGCCTTAAACGATATAGCTAGACTAAGTGGCCTTGTATTAATGCTACTTGTTTTTGGCGCTTACTTATAGATTAATTATAACTTGCTATTATTATTTGATTAAGTTGCTTATGTAAAAACAGTCTTTAAGACTATAGATGAATTATGGAAAATCTATGCTTAGGTAGAGATTAATTATGTGATTAATATTAGGAATAGACCTTAGCTGTATATAGTTTAAGATTTATTGCTTTGCAGCAAAGTGCTAGTGTAGAAGGAGAGGCAAGGGTGGCAAAGTTTATATAAGATTTAAATGTATGAAAGATAAGATATAGTTTTTAATATAACTAATGGACTAGCAAAGTTTAGATGTATATATGTAAAACTATACTATTTGCCCTTGAAAAACAATATTGGCAATAGCGATAGTAAGGTTGCTTTTGTTATATAAAAACCTTTAGTAGTTTGTTGCAAAGGGTAATTATAAAAAAAGATTTATGTAATAGTTTATTTTATTTAAAGGATATATTAGAGGAAATAATTATTTAAGGTTATTTGTATAAGGATTTATTTTATATAAAAGAAGAAAGATAATTGTGCGTTGGCTATTAAGCTTAGGGAAAATAGTGTTATTATAACTTTAGGCGCTTTGTTTAAGGAATCTAATGTTATAAAGGTTAACGATTTAATTGCACAAGGTATTTTTGAGATAATCTAGCACGACTTCTACGTTTATTAAAATAAATGGATCTTTAAGACTTAATTAGTATGAGAGATTAAGGGCAAGATAATACGCTTGTATGAAAAAAGCAGGCTAGTTATCTAAGAGTATAGAGATAATGGGAAAGACAGGGTTTTGACTTAAGCACCAATGATTTAGCAGATAAGCTAGCAACTTATCTTTACACTAGGCCCTACGTTGATAAAGGACTTTGATATATATAGAGAGATGTGGGATATTACTTAGGTATATGTATAAAGCTATAATAATCTTGCACAAGTTATTTTAGCATTTTTTTCTAAGAAACTCTAAGATAAGTATCCTAAGGGCACTATTCTCTGGATTTAGAAGCCTTTATATAGACTAACAGAGTTTAGTTTATATTGGTATAAGATGTATTATATATACTATATAAAAAACTTAAATATAGATATCTTAATGTATAACTTATATTTATTAATATCTAAGAATGGTTTATATAAATTTGAAATTATTGCTTTATAAACTAATAATATATTTAGCTTTAGTACAAAAAGCTTTTTGCGCTGTAAGGAAAATGAGATAAAAAAAGAAGGCTACTGCATAAAGCCTAAGGCAACCTTATCGCACGATAATCTGTTAGAGTTTAATAGCGGCTAAATTAAATTAAATGGCAAAAATGTTATCTTTGTGTAGAAAGGCTAGGCTAATGACTTTTAGCTTATTGACTATTGTGCAAAAGACGCAGCTTAGCAATATGTTTCTTAGCGCGCATAAGCAGTATATATTTTATTAATTTTATAGCTAAAGGCTTTATACAACTTATTTATTGCAGCTTAAGTTTATATACTTAAAAAGAAAAACATTACATTTTTAAATAAAAGGATTTAGTGGCAAATAAATAATGTATAAAAAGGTTTAAGATATATTCCTTTTGATATATTTTGTATAAAGTTGTTTATCTTTATCAACGGGTTATTTGCCAATAACTAAGACTTTTTTTTTTAGCTAGGATTTATTATTATGCTTAGTAAAAAGGTGGATTATACAGAGTATAACTTAACTCTTTAAGGAAATATTATATATTAGAATTTCTTTAAATATAAAAGAGTTACTAAGAGCATATTAGCTAATAAGCTATATAGAATAGTAAATGGATTTAATATTAAAATTGCCCTATATATAACCCTAAGAAAGATTACTAATCGGCTAAACCTTTTTTAAATCTTATTAGTAATTTATATAGACTTTTACTCTGTGTATAACTGCCTGGTTAAGCTTGGAATGATATAGGAAAAATGACTAATAATTGATATTATAACTTTTTAGAAGTTATATGAGAAAAGAGAGATTTTAGAGGTTTAGTAGATTAATAGCAGCGATAATCCAGCAAATGTATGTATAAAGAGTAAACTTAATGTTGCCTTTGACATTTTAGTCTTAATAAATTAATTTATTGTATAGATTAGAGGATATATTAATTGATAGAATAGGGAGAAATAACAATCATAGTTAAATAAAATATATTTTATGCAAAGTAAAAGTTTTTATTTTTTTATCTATGTTATTTTGCATAAGCTACTAAGAAATCCTTTTTTGTTGATAACTATTAGATATCTTTAATGTTTCTATTATATAACTTATTACTTAGCATTAAATAGTATGTAAATGCTAGATATAGTTGGTGTAAGCGCTATGCTAATACCTTGCTATGCGTACGCAGTTGCTAAAGGGGTTGGCAGAGGAGTTTGGGTTTTTGTATGTATAATTATAATTAACGTTTGTATGGTGGCTAATGCTGGCGACGATGTTGAACGATGTTAATTTTTTATATAGAGATAAAAATAGAGGATGAACTTATAGTGTGGTAAAGTATGAGTTTTATTGTATAATCTTAGTAAAAGCTAGGGATATATATCTTTAGTTAATGCTTACTTTAACTTATATGTTAGCTATAGGCAAATTAGCTAAGGTTAACTTTTAGTTTTATATTTTGTTAATTTGTAAACGTATAATAGAAAGAAATAATAATATACTATGTATATTTTTACAAAGGCTAAGGGCATTGGCACGAGACTAGGCATTGGAGCCTAAGTATATAATAAAGGCTTAATAGCTAGCGTTTGTACTTAGGAAGGTTGTATGAAAGATTGGCTAGGCTAGAATGTTTGCGACGGGGGCGGGAGCTGCTATGGTAACTAAATTTTTATTTGTTTGCTTATATATAAAATGTTTATGCAAGTTGGAAGGTTAGTGGTAATGTATGTAGAAGGGAAAAAGATAAAAAACTATATATGGTTAAAAGTTGGTTATTGGTGAAAGAAGAAGAGAGAGAGAAAAGACTAAAGGCTAAGTTGGGAATGAGGTCTTTTATACTTTATACGTAGTTAAAAGTATAAATTACTTTAAACGCTGATAGGCAAGTGTTTGTGATTTATTAAGAAGAAGTTTATGACTTGAGAGGCAATAAGGGCTGTATATAATTTTTTTTATATAGAGAGTTACTTAGAAGGCAGAAAACTTAATTATATGTAATATATTACGTATGGGTGGTTATTGGAAAGCAAGGTTTTTAATAATCCTTATAGGTATAATTACTTTTTTTAGCATTTAACTGTTAGAATAATATAAGGTCTATGGTGCGTTTCCTTTATAAAAATTATAGTCTTTTTTTTATAGTTTTTATATATATAACTATATAAGCTACAAAAGAAAAGATGCCAATATTGGAATAAATAGCATTGCGGCTTTATACAAGGGCTGGTAGAGATGCCAGTGCTGACCACTAGGGTGGTCTGGCAGATTAGGACTAGGCATGCGTATTACATATGCTTGAAACGCGTACATAAATCCTCCGTACGAGGCAGGAGACTTTATTTCTTTTCTTTTGTACGAGGTAGAGCTGAATACAATTTTGTCTCTACCCCATTATGTTATTTGTTTACATTTGATACGTACGTATACAAGGAAGCCCATTTAACAATAAGGGTAACCTAGTAAGCAATTGCCTATATAGCCTTAAAAAGCTGGTTAATAGCCTTTAAAATTAATATTAAAAAGCTATTTTAATAAGCAAAGATTTAACTTTTAATAAAATTAGTTTATAATTTAGCCTTAGTAGGGTTATATAGCATTTAAAAGACCTATTAGTTTAATAGCTGCAAAGGAGTTTATAGCAGTAATAATATTAATAATATTACATTAAAATAAGAGAATATAGCATTTAGGTTAAGAGGGATAAGTCTAGCCCCTTTAAAACTTCTTAGAATGTTATCTTTAGTTATTATATTAAGGTAAGAGTATTTAAACGTTAGAAAAAACTTATCTTTGGTAATATAGTAAATATGCGCCTTAATAAATATATTAATTTAGTTATTATATTTTAACTTTAAAGTATTAAAACAGCCTATATTTAAAGGCTATATTAAATAAAATAAATGCAGAGGCAAATAAAGTGGAATAATTTTGTTTTCTTTGCAATATATCTTAAACTCTACATTAATATAGCTTTTATAGCTATTTAAGATAAGGAGCTAATATATACTTATTATATATAGCTTAGAAAACTAATTAAAATGCTATAGCTATTTAATGCTTATTTTATTATTAGTCTATTTATTAAAAGTTGTTTTAATAATTTAATTGTTTAAAAACTTAGCTTAAATATACTAGTTGGCAAAATAGTTTCTGCCCTAAACTACTAAAAACAATAGCATTGCATACTTATTACTACTTATACAAACTATTATTATTGCTTATTTCTAATTGCTAAGCTGCATTGATTTTAGCTTTCTAATGCATTTAGCGCATACAACTATTATAAATAACCAAATTATACCTATTATAAAGCTAGTCTTATTAAAGTTATAAATATTGTAATTTTATACTTTATACTTAGCTTTTATATTTATATATAAGTAAAATTAATTGCTTAAAACCTTTAAATCTTTGCAGTAAGCTCTCTAATAATTATAAGCGTAATTAATATATATTTTAAGCTTAGAGCGTTGTATAATAAAGTAATATAGCTAATGCATCTCAATGCACCTTTTATTATGCGCCTTAAAAAGATAATTAGCTATATTTTCTACATTAGCAATTTAGGGCAAAAACCCTTGTGCATTTTAATTTAAAATATATTTAATAATCGCTTTCTTTTCTAGCTTAGTTAATATAATGCTATTTAAGCATATTATTAAACGCAATGCTTTGCTTTTTATATAATAGCTAAAGGTAGTATAAAGGATATTATATAGCGCTGCAGCGCGTTTTTAGCTAATTTTTTTTAATAACCTAACCGCTTTAATAGCAAAGATAATATAGCTTTTTTTTAGGGCAAATTCTATAAATAATTGTAAAAAAATAACACGCTAAAGTAGATAAGTTGCGTAAAGTAGAAAAGTGTGTCGCTCGGTGTCCTATGTCGCTCAGTATACAACCACGTTAAGGGAAATAAGTATTAATAGGCTTAATTAATTACAGTATTGGCTAAGGGGGTGTGTGGCACGGCTAGGTGGTCTGTGCAGGGCCGCTAGCTAACGCTTACACTTATTTCCCACGGCCTGGTGGCCGTGGCCAAACCTTCTTTCTTCCTTCTAGCTAGGCGCAATATAATCAACCCTTTTGCCCTTATATACTACCACCTTACTCTATCACCCCCATTCCATCACCTGGGCACCCCCAAACCAGCACCTGCCCTCCAGCTGCCAGAACCTGCGCTTTAGACTAACATTTTCAATACGGGAGAATTATCTACAGAATTCTTGGAAGCACTCTGGGAAAAGGAAATCCCGTCATCCCTCGAAAAGTCCACGCTCAGCCTGCCTGATGGGGGTTGGGGCAACCTAAATGTGCGCAACAAAGACAGGTCAGAGTCATTCCAAGGCCCCTCCCAAGTACGGCACGTGTCGAGAACTGAATGGTGAAGGCTTTGCATCCTTTTGAGAAAGCTCTTCTTCCTCTGCATATGATCTGCGGCCTGCTGGTGCTTGTTCTTTTCCTTCTTGGCGTCTGATTGCTGTTGTTCCCTATGGATGAACAGTGTTCGAAACGACACAATACAGGCGATAATGAAAGCTGAGCACAATCGCAACTATTAGAATGACAAACTTACTACTAGTGGGGTCCAATGGTGGATCAGTGAACTGCACTCACCGACAGTGAACTCAACATAGAACCAGAATATGACCCAGCAAATATTGACTTCGTCTGTGCTGCCTC
The DNA here is from genome assembly GCA_026120015.1 of Dendrostoma leiphaemia. Lineage (NCBI taxonomy): Eukaryota > Fungi > Ascomycota > Sordariomycetes > Diaporthales > Erythrogloeaceae > Dendrostoma > Dendrostoma leiphaemia. The sequence goes on along the minus strand of JALRMF010000317.1, from coordinate 48,632 downwards.
CGTTGATCGCCTTGTACTGAGGGCTGAAGATACTTGCACGGACAATGGTGACAGCAATTGTAAGTCCAACGAGCCCGAACACCGCTGTAAGTACAAGTTTCTTGCGCAGACTGATTTTGACATTCCACAGAATAAAGAAGGGAAAGCACAGAACTAATCAGAAGAAATTGGTATTAGCGTCCGCTTCAGAAATCCCATTGATTTTTTTACTTACTAGTGAAATCAGAGACGATGTCCAGTACTGCGGTCATGATGACATGGATATAAGACTCTCGGTTGTAAGGAGATGAACCACACTTGACGAAGACTGTTTCCACGTCGCCAAACAGGCAAGGAAATTGGATAAGCCCGTAGCAGCCTGCACCACAGCCAACAGTGACAATGAGGACAGCCCACCAAAAGACGCGGTAGGCTCTGATCTGATGCCCAAGACGGTAGAAGAAAAGTAGGAAGTTCAGTTTGATGAGCCAAATGCCCGTTATGCTCAGCAGACACATCGTGCCAAACGCCTTGACACCATGCAGCGCATCCGAAAAGAAGTCGGAGCCAACCGGACCACCATGTTCTACTGCGATCAAGCCATACATGTCAACGAGGTACAGCTGCCCGAGAACAGCCACAGCAAGGTGACATGCGAGGGCAGCGACCATCAACCAGTCTTCGAACAAAAGCCGGCGGAAGCAAACGAACCGAATGTAAGCGCGGACGGTGAATGCCAAAAGACAAAGGACGAAGAAAATCCACTGGATGACCTGCATCACACAATCAATGGTTAGTCGGGTCCTCTTCGCCAAAGGCAAAGGTAAAAACAGAATCTGTGAGTGTGACCAACGTACATGGTTCCCAGTCAAAGTGACCAGTTGAGCTGTGGTATAATCCACTTGCATGTGGTCAACCATGGTGGCGACGATAACAGTTGCGTGAAACCTCTAATATGGAAGCTTTGAGAAGTTGTGTTGCTGTCTGATTGTGCGTATCATATGGCGAAAACTCTCGATTCAAATGATCACCTGGCGATCAGTTTGGTTATAAATTCCTCTTGCTTCCTACTCCTCGTTCGACTTGTTGTCCAACGGTCAAGCATGGGGTCCAGGGCCGAAAATAACACCACCTGGCATAAAGCATCATTGATGTTCCTATCGAAGACTGCAGGTTGGAATGTAACCCAACCACAGTGAGGCTGTTCGCCTCTACTTTGCCGCTCAGTCAGCGACATGCCTCGTGCTACCCAAGCTATTTCGTTGGCAAGTCCCATCAGTCGCACCCATTCAGGAATCCAAGGTGGGTGCAGGTGTGGATGTGGATGTGGAAGCGGGACTGACTGTTCGAGGCTGCGCTGCAGGCGACTAATTTTAGCGTCTGCAGTCAGCAGCCTGCCTTGCCTGCTTCCCCGAGACCGTTGAGGTACACACCGAATGAAGAAAGTGCGTTCCTATCCAGAAATGATCTTCGGCATATTGCATGTGGTGACATGTTGGGGGCTGCTCGTTTCCGCGGCAGAAAGCGCTCGAGCCCCTTGCTGGGACGAGAACCCAGGCTGTCCGTCTATTGTTAGCTCCTTTGAGTGCTGCACTCAGGTCTACGTTCCACAGCATCGATCTATTGCTCACACCAACTATCAGCCCCCTCATGCTTCAACAGTAAGTCGTCTGAGTAGCTTCATATAGTAGTTTTCGACCAATTTACAGTGTTATTTGTTGTGAATAGCTTTTGAATCATCCCAAACGGACCAGAATTGGATGGCAGGTGGGCTACTGATATGTCGCATACATAGATGGCAAGGCGAATCAAGCAGAAGCAAAGTCAAGGCTCAGAAGTCCTCGGCGATGAGAAGTCGTCAACATGAAGAGACATGTGCTCCGTATCATATCGAGATTCCGTACTGTGTTTAAGCTGACTGCAGATTGGTGCCAACAATTAAGGGGCTTGCGTGCCGGAAATGCGCCAGACCACCCACTGCGAGCACTGCTGCACCGCTTTAGGCCTAGTTGAAAGTCGGCGACCTTCCAACGGTCCGAAACTCGATCCCTGTTCGAAGCACAGCTCAAATTAATTTTCCACAGCTTCATTCCTCCCTTAGAATACCTAGATCAAACGTCTATTAGTGCTCATATGCGAATCGTGTGTTGGCAAAGAGCCTCACTTTCTCCCTCCGGTCGTCTCGCAAGATACCGATCCGACAACCTTCCAAAAAGTCGCTGGATAGGGGATCATGGGCTCGACACTCATCGGCTGGTTGGTCGGCCTGGCGGCGACGTACGTCTTCGTCCGGGCCCTCCTGCACTTCACCCAAGCTGCGAGCGAGCCACCTGCCGTGAGCACCTCTCTGCCTTTCATCGGACCGATCATAGCCATGGCTAGACAGAAGTCCCGGTTCCACACCCACATTAGAGACAAGCTCGGCTTCCCAATCTACACCCTCCGCCTGCCCGGGAGCCGGATGTATGTGGTCAACTCCCCCGAGCTCATACCCGCGGTGCAAAAGTTGTACAAGACGATCAGTTTCGCTGCCATTGAAGCGGCCACAGCGGCGAACATCTTTCTGGTCAGCAAAAAAGGCTACCAGGTGATCGCACATGGCCTCATGGAAGATAGCAGCTATACGGGGACCTTCGCGGCTGCGATCCATCCGGCTCTGAAGCCAGGTGTGAACCTCGACAATATGAACAGGGCTGCTGCACGCACTATTGCCGCCTCTCTAGATGGGCTTCAAGCTGGAGGCGGAAAGGAGACAAACCTGTTCGAATGGGTCCGCGACGAGATCATTCTGGCGACATCGGACGCTGTGTATGGGCCACACAATCCCTTCCGCGATCCAGAGGTTCTACAGTCATGGCAGTAAGTATTGTCCCGCGGCGTACAAGAGTAGACTGGCGCTGAATCAATCCTATCACAGTGAATTCGAACCGCGGATGATGATATTCGCCATTGGCCTGTTCCCGCGCCTCCTCGCCCGCAAGGCCTTCAGAGCTCGCCAGCGCCTGACCGACGCGTTTATCAAGTACATGAAGGCAAGACGGCACGAGCAGGGCTCGGCTCTGGTCCGGGCGCGCTACCAGCACAGCTCAAGCTTCGGGGTCACGCCCGAGGACATTGCAGGCGCAGAGCTGGGCGGTGCGTTTGCTGTTTTGGGTAGCACAGCCCCCGCGTGCTTCTGGTTGGTTTACCACCTGTTCTCTGACCCAGTCGTGTTGGGAGAGTGCAGGGCCGAGGTGTTGGCAGTGGTACACGACCAGCAGGAGATTTCGAGCATTGATGTGACCTCCATCAAGAGCAAGTGCCCCATTCTCTTGTCGACGCTCCAGGAAGTCCTCAGGTTCCGTCACATCAGCGTGTCCGCCCGCGTCGTCCTCCAGGATGAGGAATTGCTGGATGGAAAATACCATCTCAAGAAAGGCGGCATGCTCATGATACCCGTGACGGTGATGCATTCCGACCCACAATCGTGGGGTCAGACAGCCTCCGTTTTCGATCACCGCCGCTTCCTGAGCACCGGCAGCAATCAAGACAACCCCCCGGCCAAGGAAGGCACACCCAAGCCGATTCCCAGGACTGCATATCGCCCCTTTGGCGGCGGCCATGTTCTATGCCCAGGAAGACACTTTGCTACCACTGAGGTCCTTGCTTTTGCGGCACTGGTCATCCTGCGCTTCGATATCAATCCCGTGGCTGGCGGGAAGTGGAAGGATGCCACCATTGAGAAGTCATCGCTGGTAGCTGCACTGCCTACTCCTGATGATCCAGTCCGGGTAAAGGTCAGCCCAAGAGAGCAAAGTCGGGCGTGGCGGGTTGAGCTCGTGGAGTCGGACTACGCTGTAGCTATTGCCTCGGAGGACATCAGTAACTAGACGAAAGACGCGTGGGAGTCTCAGCTGCCCTCAAGGCTAGTGCCTAAAGTCATTGACCGTCGTCGCTTATGATGTAACTATAGTTCCACTCAGGTTTTGTGGTATAGCGTGACTGCAATGCCAAAGGTATAGACAGTGGTAAGGGGTACATTTGTTTTATTTGCTGAGCAAATATATTTTAAGCTTTAAAGCAGTGGATAATATTTGCTCAAAAGAGGAAAGCTGAGTAAAAGCAATGATTACATAGAAACACTTTATACTTTCTAGGGCATGTCTTCCTGGGATGATGCACCTTGCTTCCCGAGGTCGTTTTCCAAGTTGACGTTTTCGTAGGATCAATTTCGGATTAGCGGTTCAAATGCCACATAGCCGTGATGCTCAGGCTGAGCTTGTTCGATCACAACTTAGTACAGAAATGGATCCTGTCCTGCCAATCTTTGAAACTATGGGCTCGGACATATCTAAGCGGCCGGGTCGCCTGTTTTGAACCGCCGCATCAATCTTATAGCTCTGCTCAGCCTTCCGCATACCATTCATTTCCAACTGAAAGCTCCTGCCATGGCCGGATGAACGACAACACACTGCTACCTACGACTCCAAAGTAACCAGTGGACAGTCCCAAGGCTTGGACCTGTCCCCCAACGCAGATCTCAACACCTTCCTATCCCTTTCCATATCCTTCTTGCCGGTATTGGTCAGACCCAAAGGACCAAGCTCGCTAATCACGAAGCCCTGTGGGAAATACTTGTCCCCATTCCTAGGATCTCCAGGCAAGACACCACCTTGCAGCCACGACAGCCACGCCTGAAGGCCCCACCGGTTTTTCAGCGTGGGCTTGATGTACCAAGGATGGTGCGTGTACTTGCGGGTGTGCAAGCGTCCGGAAGATGTTGGAAGAGGAAGGCGCTTCTTGGGCTTGCGCCGCGGGAGAGTCAAGTGGAGGAGGATTTGCTTGCGGATGCCGATAAGGCTGTGTAGGAGGGTGTAGTAGCCCCTCGATGGCTTTGGCAGTCTGATCGGTAGCAGGAATTGTGAGTCTTGACGATATACTAGGCGGCGCAGAGAATGCGCCACAGAAGATTTCCCAGAAAGCGATATTCTGAGAAAAGAACAGAAACTCACATCATGGCTTCCCGAAGGTCGTCCTCCAGTATGGCGGCAACTAATTTCTCACCTAGCGGTCGCAATATAGCGGGCAGCTTCCACAAGATGTGATCAAGCGTAGCCTGAGCGACTTTGTGGTTCGAAGCTGCCGGGACCATGTGCTCAGCCTGATATGCGCGACTCCAACGTTCCAAGGACTCGAGGAACTTGACGCCATCTGCCCAGCCACCAGCGTCATCCTTCTTGGTGGCTTCAGCGCTTGGGGTCAGAGCATCATACTTGACACCCAATGCCTCGCCCAACCGTCGCCAAAGAACCCCCACCGCGCCCAGCTCCAACTCCGTCAGCTCCCGCCACTCATACATCTTTACCCACCGAGCCGGCTGCAGCGCAAATAGACTCAGCGTATACAGCATATCGGCGTCCGAGATGCGCCCAGCGCGAAGATGCGCCCGGTGAAGGTGGTTGATCCTGGCCAGGGCCTCCACCGAGCGCTCGTCTCCCGGCGGGTTGAGCACGGCCTCGAGCAGCAGGCAGCCCGTGTCGGCGTAACGCTTCTCGGCTGTGGCGGCGGTGGCGAACTCGCCGGTGCGGCAGAGCAGGGCCGAAATGCTTGGGATGCCGTAGCTGTTGAAGAGGGCGAACATGGTCGCGGCCGAGAAGGTGGTGGGGAACTCGTACTCGACAAGGGTGTTGTGGATGGCCCAGGCATCTTGCAACGTCATGCGCGCGAGGCTGGCCCGGTCGGAGTGAGCGAATTCCGAAGGGGGCGCGTTGGCGCGGCGGAAGCGAAGGTGCCTGACGATGTAGAGGTAGAAGAGCGCACCGGGTACCAGAAGTGAGGGCCAGGTTGTGAGCCACATGGTCTAATGTCTGTACATGTCTCCTCAAGAGTTTCTTCAAGAATGACCTGCTCAAATTGAAGTATGGCAGTTCTCGTGATGCTGGTAATGTCGGAATTGTTGGCAAAAGGGTGCGCAGCACATTCGAGATTGTGCGGGATGGAGGAAGTGAGATTCTGGTCTCCAGAAATAGTGTGAGCTGAAAAATGGAATGGAATGGAATGGAAGTACAAGAGGACGAGCACATGCAGGGGGCTGTGGTTGTCTCAATAGAGGCAGATTTGCGGTCACACAACAGCAAATACCTATTTTAAGTAGGTACCTAGGTAGTACACTAGGCAAGTAGCTGTCTATTGCTACCCAAGCGCCCTCGCTGCAGGCATGCCGCCTTGATGGTAGAGCCTGATTATGTAGCTGAGAGCAAACACATATAGGACCGAGACAACTGAAGCCCTAAATTCGGACAACCTAGTTGATCCGGTGTCGCCAAAGCCCCCGGCGCCGGAGAAAACTGAGACAGGCCGAGACAGTCTGCTTAGTGTACACTGAAATCAAGCTCCGGTGCCTCGAAGATGCTCCCCTCCTCGGCAATGGGAGCCTCGTCATGGCGCAACAATGTTCGGCCAAGTGGAGGGTAGCACGTTTAGGAATGTGGCTTATGCGCATCGTCAGCTAGGAGTACAGCTCGTGTCTTTCATGAGGCTATCAAGAATACCTAGGTACTATTCGCCCAGGGTGCCTAGGTGGCTGACGGGGGTGGGCAGCACAGCAGAAGCATGGCTTTTGGCCTCGCCTTCAAGACTTTTGGCCTTTGGCTTGCGAATAGCATGGGAAGCCCAGCCTTATATGCTCTTGGAACCTTGTCGTCATGATCCATCCACCTGCAAATGTATCATGGTCTTTTGAAGCAACCCTTGGCAATGGCCACAGCAGCAGTCTTTGATGTTCCTTTGCACAGTCCTGCTTCCTTCGTTCCCGGATGGGTCCCTGAGCCCGATACGCGCGGGACCATGGACCTGATCTGGTCCTGCGCATCCACGCTGTGTATTTGTCTCTGGGCCCAGCTTCATCTTAACATCCCAGGACCCAACGAAAAGTTGACGGCCCGCTTCTTGAGGCGGCTACGGCGGTTGATTCTAAGTGCCCTCGTCCCGGAAACTTTGCTCTTGATGGCCGGTGGACAATGGGCCTCAGCTAGGCGGTCCAAAGCAGATATGAAGCATCTTCATGGCGCCCGAACCGGCGGCGAATGCACTTGGACTCTCGTCCACGGCTTCTACGCCGACAGCGGCGGCTTCGTCCTCCGGTCTCCAGACACTCCTGATTTCCCTGTCAGCGCAAAGCAGATACACTATCTGGTCGAACAAGGCTACATAACGATGCCCACCATTACCAAGGACGAAATCCTCGACAAGAGCAACGGCGACGTATTCACCAAGTCCCTCGCCTGCCTACAAACCATCTGGTTCCTCTTCCAGACTGTCGCCCGCCTGCTTACCCACCAGCACGTCTCTCCACTCGAGATCCAGGCTGGCGCCATCATTTTGTGCACCATAAACACATACCTGATGTGGCTATTCAAGCCCCTCGACGTCAACACGCCCACGATACTCGCCACGGAGACGCCCATCGCGCACATTCTCAAAGAGGCCGGTCCCGAGACCATGGAGCACTATCGATATACGCCGCTCGACTTTGTCGAACCGCACGCACATATACTGGCAATGTGGCCGCGGTTTTGCCCCAAAGATACCGGCGCATACAAGGGACCAATCACTCGCGTCCCCAACGACCGCAACCCGCGTCTCGACACGCTGCTACAGCGGGCGTACTTTGGCTTGGTCGTGATTTGCTTTTCTACGAGCTCCTTTCTTGAGTGGCACTTCCCGTTTCCTTCCCAGGCAGAACAAATCATCTGGCGCGTCGCCTGCGTGACAGCCGAGGGTGCGCTGTTCGTGCACGCTGTCGCTGAGGCGGCAGGGAATCGGAGGCTTCGGAACGGCACCATGACTTATTGCTACATGGAGGGATATAAGTTGCGTTGGCCATTCGGCGTGCTTTTGTTTTGGATCCCGTTCGTTACTTATTCTCTGGCGAGAATTGTCATCATAGGTGTATCGATCTCGAGTCTGAGAGGCTTGCCAGCTGAATGTTATACAACAATTTCGTGGTTCGAAGTTATGCCACATATATCATAAATATATATATCCTTAATAATATTAGTATTTCTTAACTATCCGTACTTACTTGAAAAAAGCCACTTCAGATGGTACGTACAGCCTTCGAGTGGATCATGTGAGCGACGGCTGCGACGCGTTTCCCCTGGATGACACGGATGAGCTCCTGCCACTGAAATGGAGAACCGCTCTCCCTCAACTGCACCGACGAACTGCATTACATTGACGCCACTCCGCCGGCTGCTGCCAGGTGGTGGCTAACAGGATCGGCTAACGGGAGCATACGCCACAACTTAGACAAGAAATCCAAAATGGCTGTATGTTTTCGATGTGCCTAGGTACTTAAGTAACTTGACAATCATTCAACAGTCTAAGTATTGGTAATGCGGTTGATTCGTAGTTGGTGTTTGCCTAGGTAGGGAGAAGGATCGAAACCACATACATGTATTCACAACGTTCGGGCGAAGCCCCGATAGCTATGGTGCCTGCCGTTGCCTGCCGTTGCCTGCCGGCTGGCGCGGGCCCGATTCGGGGCCGATTGGCCCGAACGGCCGGACGGCGGTCCGGTCCATTTGTCTGGGTATTCTGGGTGTTCCATTTATCGGCCCCACGGGCCAATCCCCAAATGGGGCATCTTTCGGCGGGGTGCACCGAACAGGTCCCACTGAATTCGACCGTGCTGCAAATCGGTAAACGTTACCCAGTCTGTGATTTTTGGTGCACGACGGAGACAACTTATAATAAAGTCCTGTCGGAGGCACTTCCAAGGTCCTTAGGCATCCGAGCTAGGAGAACGATTCTTTCTTCCTCCGCTCCGCTCAACACCAGCTACAAGTATACATACCTACCCTCAAGATGACGGGCCTTACAAATAAGCTTGCGATTACGACGTCGTCTTTGGGCTACGACCCAGCGCATACTCTGGACCGCAAGATCCAAGCAGCAGGCAAACATGGCTACCAGGGCTTGGAGATCTCCTACCCGGACTTGGTTCTATACAGCGAGAAGCAAGACGTTCCCGTGGTGACTGGTGCACAGCTCATCCGTAAGCTGTGCCGAGACAACCAGCTCACAATCGTGTCGCTCTGCCCGTTCGAGAACTACGAAGGCAACCCGTCCCCGCTCAAGGAACGGCTCGAGCTCGCCGCCCACTGGGTCGAGGTCGCCCGCGCCCTCGGCGCAGAGCACATCCAGATCCCCTCGCAGTTCGGCGCGGGGAGCACGGGGCGCGAGGACGTGCTCATCTCGGAGCTGCAGCAGCTGGCGGACCTGGGCAGCGCCGCGGCGCCGGCCGTCAAGTTCGCGTACGAGCCCCTGTCGTGGGGGCTGTACTGCTCGACCTGGGAGACGGCCCTTCGCTACGTGCAGCGCGTCGACCGGCCCAACTTCGGCCTCTGCCTCGACACCTTCCACGAGACGACCAAGCTCTGGGGCAACCCGCTGGCCGCCTCGGGGCGGTACCCTGACGCCGAGCGCGCCCTGGGCGAATCGCTGCACCGCTTCCTGGCGGTCTGTCCGCTGGAAAGGATCTTCTACGTGCAGCTGTCGGACGGCGAGAAGCTGGACCCGCCCATCTCCAAGAGCCACCCTTGGTTCATCGAAGGCGAGGCGCCCGAGTTCACTTGGTCGAAGCACGCGCGTCCTTTCCCTCTGGAGAGCGAGTATGGGGGTTACCTGCCGGTTGCCGAGGTCACGAGGGCCTGGGTCATCGACAAGAAGTTCACAGGCTGGGTGTCCCTGGAGATCTTTGATCGGCGCATGCGAAATCCAGGTTATCAGCCTGAGGAGGCGGCTGGAAGGGGCAAGGAGTCATGGGTAAAGCTTTCCAAGGCGGTGCAGTCAGTTCCATCATACTTGTAATCAATCCATGGATCACACCACCGGCCTAATGTGGCAAATTTGTTGTAAAGTTGTTGAAACATTGACTTTGTTCTCTGCCTTATCCTTCAATTGATGTTAGTATCATTTTGTGTTCTTTAAGTCCATAAATGTGCCTGGTTGTGAGAATCTTGCTTGGCCAACGAGCAGCAACCAAAGCCTTTCTTTTCAGTGTTTCTACACAAGGCGCACGCACCTCCAGCCTCTGGCGCCTGGGAACTGAACCGTTCGTTCTCCTACCTACCTAGTAAGTGCAGGAGGTGAGTGAGCCGTCAGATACTAGGTATGGTACAGCGTAGACGGCTAAGACGGGCATGCAACACCATCAAATATTTAATACAACCACCTAAAGGGAAGTGCGATGAAAAGACCATTTTCGGCTGGTCCCTTGCGAATACCAGTTGACGGGCACCAGTTCTGGGCACGGGGAAAGGGGTTGACTATTGTCATTGCATACCTAGGTACTGATGACTCTTGCATATAAGTGCTCTGTTCATCATACCACCGAGCTTTCTTCCGGCAACAGCAACCCTGGGAAGTGAATATAGGCGGGTTGAGACTCGAGTTGGGTACACCAAAGCATCAAGGAAGGCTGAGGAAGTCCCAATGTGCACATCCATAGATACTGCCCTTCCATTCCAAATCTGAATTGCATCTCCACGCTTACGTCGACATACTGAGCCGGCTGGACCCCCCCCCCTCCCTCTACACACTGGCATATATCCCGTTCAGACCTTGAGTCTTTTTGCAACGTTGCGATTCAACGATTTTTCGAAGTCTGGCAGCAGGCAGGTGCTAATGAGCAAGATCACGGTGAAAGGGACGGTGCAGAAAAAGACGACTCGGAAGCTATGAGCGTAAGCAGTAGCCATGGCCGTCCTGACCGCCGCAGCGATCTCCGCGTCCATGCCAGGGACGACGGACGGCGAGAGGTTCTGGGTCGTGCCGCCGCTGATCGCCGTGAACAGATCGGGCAACGAGCTCTCCGGGAGGCCGGCGGCGGTTGCTGCAGGCGTCACGTACTGCGGGACGTAGGACGCCAGCCTGCCGCTGAGCACCGAGCTGTACAGAGCTTCGGCAACGGCGCCTGCCATGCCGCGGAGAGAACCGAGGATCCCGGTTGCGAGGCCGATGTCTTGGGGACCCCAGACGAGGGTCACGCCTACATAGCTGATGTTGTCAAGGAAGCCGATCGCTGGAGCAGAGATTCAAAGTTAGCTGGTCCAACAAAAGTTCAGCCTGAGCATCATCGTCATGACGCCCGTCTTCGTTCCAGTAGAACTCACAAATACACGCCAATAATCCGAGTACGATAGTCATTGTGTGTGTTTCTGGTCCCAGAGCCGAAAGGGAGGTGATGAAGGCAAGGGTCAAACACGCGAAGATCACGCTCTGGATCTTGACCCCCGGGACAAGGGATATGGCGAAACCGCCGAGAAGCTGGCCCAGCAGGACGCCGCCGCCCACAACGGCACTCTGCAGGCCCACCTGAATCGAGTTGCTGGTGTAAACGGACGCTATGATGGTCGGCCACAAGACGGTGAGCGAGGCGTAAACCATATTGCCGACGCATGCTATAACAACGACGGCAGAGTAGCCTACGTCGCGGAAAAGGCGTGGCGGCATGAGAGCCTCTGCTTTGCACCATTTCCCCTCTGGCCACCAGACAGCCGTTAGCAACAAAGCCTATGCTTAGAGGCAAATCGGGTCACATACCATATACGCTAAAAACAAGTAAGGAGAATATGCCGATCAGCAAGGGACAGAGTGTCTGCGCACTTGCCCAAGGACTGGTTGTTCCGCCCCAGGAGAGACCGATGAGGAAGAGGACACAGCCAGCAATGAACAAGAAGATGCCGACAAAGTCGGTGTCCTTCAGCTGCTGCATCCTACTCTTGCCGTTCGCGTGAAGCTGCGTATACGTCGGTGGGTGGTAGCAAAAGAAATATAAAACGATAGCCACAGCGCCGCAAATGATGCCGAGGTAGTAGCTCCACCTCCACCCACTGACCGTATTCTGGATGAAAAGCCGTGCGATGAGCCCGCCGAACACGGCAAACGGGAACGAGGAAAAAAACACCATGTCGATGAGGAGTCCTCGGTACTTGTTGGGAACCAGCTCCCCGAGGAAGATCTGGAAGGAAAGCTGTCCCGCGGCGGATATGCCGTTGCAGAGGCTCCCTGCGATGAGGGCCCCGACGTCCTGAGCGCACGCGCCCACAACGCACCCGACGAGGCTCAGCACCGCGGTCCCCAAAACGATCCATCGCCGGCCGTAGATGTCGGACAGGCGACCGACCAGGAGAAAGCCAATGCAAGTTCCCAGGAGCCAGACCGTGGGCACCCAGCTGATTTTGGCAGAGTCGCCCAGATCTTCCCCGATCAGACTCAGGGTGTTGGCGGGCAGCACCCACCCGAGGTAGGCGCAAATGCTGGCCAGACATTGGGCCTTCAGGTTGGTGGTTAGCTGACGAGGACTTCCACACGTTCATGTTGGAGAGGGGATCCAAGTGCGTTTGCAAGGCAGAGGAGCCGGTACGGACAATGACGGTCCCAATGAAGGAAAAGCTCCTAAAATATCTTCTGGGCATATCCTCAAGTTCTCCTCCCACAATACGCGAATCGATATAACCCACTGTGCCATCAGCACGGATAACCTCAACAATGTCATTCTCTGTTGAAAAACCTCGATGCTCGGCCGTGACTTCATTCTTCGACTGAAGGACATCTTCTTCCCTGGACACCGACCTTTGTGAGGATGGCTCAGATGTCATTGTTTTCGGCCTGTTCTTTGCGTTCACGAATACCAAGAGAACCGATTGGTGATGCGAAACACCTCTGAGAGATCGCGAGTTTCTTGACCTCGTGGGACATCTGGACAGTTTGAAGCGTATTTAGGTACGTAGGCAGACTCTGGCCAAGATCTTCTAAATCTCGGCACGGCTGACGACAGACACTAGACAATTTGGTTTGGTTGACATATTGCACCAATTATATAAGACTTTGGGTCTCACAGCGTATGTAAGGGGGGTATAAGGGCTGACTGCAGCAAAGTCAACTGCCCGATCCAACCCAGGGCTGCTACTCTGTAGCCCCCATCATTACCCTTTTGATTCAAGCCCCTGAGCCGCTCTTGTACTACTATCGAATCAAATTGAACAGTAGGGTACCACAGCATATACATATCTAGTGCAACCTCAGCTACATGCAGATCAATACGCTCTTACGCGAGATTCCTACACAATGTAAGCAACATTGCAACTCAAGATCCACATGGAGACAATGACGTATGATTATAATTGGTGCATGTAGCGTGAAAGATAGGCGTAGGCATATAGACCCGATACACTACGGCCCTTCGGGGCACGACCCAAGCCTCAAGCCTGGCAGTCTTACAGTGTTTGAATGTGACGTCAAGGTTTGGAAGGTAGGGTGTAGCAGCAGCTGCAGGGGTGCCAGCTCTGCCACCCCGTTGGCAGATGGCGACCGGCCGGAAGCCCCACTGCAGAGACCTCCCGTAGAATTCTAGCGAGCCAACATACTTGACTACCTACTTAGGTAGGTACGTACATATCAATGTACCTATAGCCGTTTTTGTAGAACACGTTTGTGTTCCGGCAGGTCCATTCGTTAGGAAAGACTCCATATACAGCTTTGAGGGGGGGGCCCTGCCCGGCCTCACCCCCCTCCCACCCATGGACCCGTTCCTTGGCTTTGTCCCTCAGCTTCGGATATAAATCGGCCAAATAGATAACTCGCCCTATGATTGGTCAGAGTTACTAACTAGCCAATCAGAGGCCGTTTTATCTTGAGCCAATCACGAGCTGTTAAACCGCTGTCCAGAAATTCCTGCCCCCCTCTTTTGATGGCCTTACCATTCTGACGAATGGCACTCCGTACATGTATGTAGCGGCGGAGGGAACTCTTTATTCTTCCCTCTGTACTTTGTCTTGACAGAGGCTGCTGAGTCCTACGTGAGTACGTAATCAGCCATAGCGGTACAAATTTCCTTCGAACTCTCACAGCTTAATTACCCTAACCGCACAACTGATACGGTCCAAGGACTCGCTCTGCCTCCGCGGCTCCCTAGACGATAAACGACTGGTATTTGGTGACTACAGAGGAAGCCACAGTTCTCCTTGCTATCAATTCAATTATGAACGGGACGCTGATTCCCAACGTCGTTACATGAGACGCATGCACCGGGATGCGGCCTGGGATTTGCGCAGAACGTCATTGGAGCACAATGGTGCTTGGAATTTTTTTCTTAATTGGGAAATAAAAGAAAGGAATGTATACGTACGAACCGATTAACGTATAGAACGTATATATATGTGTACGACTAAGTGGTCATCCCTATTGCAAAGTGAGCTGGACGGCGCTCGCCGTGTGTCAGATGCTCCCGCACTTATCGTGGACGTGGTCCCATCAGATCAAGGTATGAGCCTAGTGCCCTGCTTTGTGTTGATTGCTGTCGGTCTACATATGTATTTGCCATTTTGTGTGACGTGACCTCTACTGTATCTCCCAGCCAAGACGCCGCCATTGCACCTTGCATCTGCCAGCCAGGCTTCAGGCACCGAACTTTGAAAGTGGCATGCGGGTTCTGGCACTATCAGTTTTCAGAGGTGGGTGGGAGAGATGGCGACAGTCCCTCAATGGAAGTACCTCTGGAGACTCTCCTCGCCTTCCAACGTGGTTGACAGCGGATGACTTGCTGAGCTGGTACCTTTTTATGGAACAGGAACTGAGCCGCAGGCGGGCGCCCTACAGTTCCCGTCGACTTCGCACTTGGAGCACCAGCCTTCCGACCCAGGAGCCTAACAGTGTCGTATTGTGCTACGTCCTAACACCCAACGTGCCTGACATACGTCTCCAATCTAAAAGAAACGATTACCAAAGCCTGGGTGACTGGGGTAGATGTAAGAGGAATTCCATTCTGATTTACTCCAACGACTGAATTGTGTGGTGTACAAGTCGAAATATAGGCAGCATGCGCGACGAGAACTTAAGGGGTCTAGAAAGGTCCAGAGATATCATCGTAGGTACATAATAGCAGCCCTGGCGTGTGTCGCCGTGACCCTAGTACCTACATATGTATGTAGGTAGCCGACGGGGTCTGTCTTTCAGACCTTGACGTCGTGCAACTTTTTTCGGACCTGACGCTGATGCAAATATGCAGCGTAGAACAAGATTAAGCTCCCAGCTGTTGTCGTTGCACCAGAAAAGCCGAAAACTGCCTTGAATCCCGTGGACTTTATAGCTCCAGCAATCGGTGGCCCGACCAACATCGCAAACCCGGCAAATGAAAACGCCACGCCGATTCTCGTTCCTAGCGTTGTCAAGTCTGTATTTGAGCCGTTACCAGTGAGTCTCACGTAACAAATAGCCGCAAGACACGTGGAGAAGTGAATGAGGAGAGAGTTGACAAACTTGGTGAAAGTTTTGGTGAGCATGGGAAAGACTAACCTTCAGTCAGAGCAGCCACCGCTGATGGGGGCAACGAAGAGACACCACCGTACGCAAACCCGTAAAGTAGTACGACCACGATCAGTCCACCGTATGTAGTCACTCTGATCCACACCAGCGAAACGATACCAGCTAGAGCCGTCATGCCGGCATACACCCACAACGGGCCGAGCTTATCACTCGCCACTGATGAGATGACTCGGCCAGGAAGCGAGCCCGCACCGAGGATAGCCGTCATTCAAAACGCGTTGTATTGAGAAATGCCGACCACATCTGTCCCGTAAAGCGTGATGTAGAATAACGGAATCTGAATGCCGATCCAGCTAACTATATTCGTGAGAGACCAAAACGTGTACACACAGTCTTTGAAGATACTCCTGTCGAAGATTTTGCGTTTGTGAGATGGGAGCCAGAGGGGCCGGACGACCAGCAGAGGGATCAAACTGGTGATCAAAACGATAAAGCTAACAGTCCTGACCGCCCAGGGGAAAGACACTTGCGATATCGACTCACGAAGCACGATGGGATAAACAATCGCAACGATGCCGCTTCTCAAGGCCGCTATTCCGCTTGCTAATCCTCGCTTTGTGTTGAAATAGGTGTTGATCGAAGTGACCCCCGGGAAGAACATGCAGCCCATACCCATCCCTGAGCAGACGCCCAGTGATAAGAGTACAGAGTAGTACTCTGTGGCAATACTGGCCATCATAACCCCCAGAGTAAGCAGGGCAGTGCCGGTAGTAAGAAGATAACGTAGGTAACCTTGATCATATAGAGGTCCAGTGACGACACCGACTTCGATCAAGAAGAAGGCTTGCAATGTGCCAATCCATGATATTGACGACGACAAACAGCTGGTGAGAAGGTGGTTTTCGTAGTAGCTTTAGAAAGCACCGAAGCTGATCGTGAGGCCCCTAGTCAAATGGTCAGACACTTCAGGACGTGGACGGTGCCAGCGCGTAGAGAAATTACCAGGTGTTGAAATATATAACCATTAAACTGCTGCTGGAAATATCTTGCCCCCCTCGTTTGAACTCGGCAACCATTGTAGCGAATGACATTACATGTAATGGGCCGACATCTAAATGGTGGTTCTCAGCTTTGATATGGCTATTTATTGTACCTATACGCCCTAAGCCTCCTCGAGTCTTGTCTTTTTAGGTGTCGTGCAGCCGCTGGTTGGCACCTGTTATGATGATGTAGCCCTTTGATGTTCTTTTTGGCCTAAACCACTATCAGGTCACCTCACTGTTGCACAGCTCTGACTTTCCAATTCTCAAGAAGGCCGTCTGCAGCTGTCCACTCGTCAACCCATTTGCGCATCCACACCTGGTCCACAGCCGAAACGCCGCGAAGCGTTGGGCTAGCAGCTACAGCTTTCCCCACGTCCATAGGCTTCACTGCTTCCTGCAAACCCTGTGACTCAGCCGGGCCCCAGAGCCCGTCGCGGTAGAAGTTCAATAATCTAACCGCTGGGTTGAACGTGAGCGTGCCGTCGCCATCCTCGTTGCTCTGGCGCTCACTGTCACGGAGTCGCGCCAGCCAAGCGGCCGAGGTGACCACCTCCAGTGCGCGGCCCAGGTGAGCTTCTGCTGCGTCGGTGAGGACCGGGAGCAACGATTTCCAGGTCGTGGTGTGAGGGTTCCTGAGGTTGAACACCTGCGCACCACCGTCCAAGTCACTTTGCGTGGCAAGATCTACCACCACATCAGCCAGGAGGTCTGATGGAACCCAGTCAATCTCCGAGAACTGTCTCCCCAAATCATCTGGTAGACACCTCAGACGCAGGAAAGAGCTGATGACGAGGCTGGGGAACCACTCGGCGCGGTTCCAGATCCCACCGGGGTGCCGCACGGCACCCGCGACTTGACCCACGCGGGCGACAGTCACAGGGAGCCCCAGATGTTGGGCTGCCGCCTCACACAGCAGCTCAGAGAGGAATTTACTGCGTGCGTATCCATTTGAGTAGGGTACACCCATCGAGCGCAGTATCTCCTCAGGGGCAGTGCCAGTGTCAGACAAGTGCCCTCCCACGGCCCCTACTGAAGAGACGAAGACCAAATGTGGTCTACGATCTGACACCGCCGCAGCCGAGAGAGCAAAGAGGTTCACCAACCCTGCCAGTTGTGGCCGGAAGGCGGGCAGCCCTAGGTTGAAGTTCACAGGCCATGCGTTATGGATTATCAGCCCAATCCGCTTGCGCAAACTGTCGTACATCTCTTCTTCGAGGCCGAGACGAAGACTGGCAAAGTCCGCCTTGAGGAAGGTGACCCGTTCAGCCAGATCATGGGTCGCCAGTCCAGCGGCGTGGAAGCGTGTCTGAGAAGCACGCTCACCACCGTCTTCGGCCCGGTTCAAGCAGAAAACATGACCCACGCCAGATCGGTCCAACAATGCTCGAAGGATGAAGGTGCCGAGTGTCCCTGTGGATCCTGTCAGGACCACATCAACTGGTTTGCTCTGCTTCCCATTCCCGAGGTACTCTGGTCTTGGGATGTGAGAAATAAGCTCCTTGTACGTATTCAACAGGGGTTCCATTATATCCCTGTCTGTGTCCTCCTCGTTTTGTGACACAATCGTTGCTGTCAGCTGTGACAGTGTAGGGTTGTTGTAAACAGTGGGCAAGCCAAGATCAGGACGGTAAAGCCGACGGCGCAGGGCACGAGTGAGTTGAAGCGCCTGCAGTGAGTCCATGCCACGGTCAAAGAAATTCGCAGAGCCTCCGTCCAATTCTGTCCACCCTGTTATGGCACCGAGAGTCTCGCTGATGAAGCGGGCAACAGCGTCAGCATTGCCGGACTCGAGCAAGTGTCCAGGAGCATTGTCTTCTTCCGTGGTGAAATCAGCGTTCGCGTAGAGGTTATCTATCTCGGCCGCATATTGGGCAATACTTGCAGCGCGTTGGATGGTTCCCTTGCCTGCGCGAATAAACGGCCTATCCGGGGTAGTGATGAGTACTAACCCTTTCTCGATGCGGGCATGGGCTGGGGCGAGGGCATTGGCTTCCTGGATACTGGGCCAGATCTCCTCGATCAATGCTGCCTGTTGGGATGTAGACAACGGTTCAGACTGAGAGGCTGTCGCGGTTAGCTCGATAAGAAGGGCTGCCTGGAAACGCTGGGCCCCAATGACAAGTGCGCCGCTCAGCTTGGCAGGATTCCTTGCCACAGCATGTTGCTCCATCGATACCGGATTCGTTTTCTCGCCGTTGAGAAACACGATGATATCATCAGCGCGGGCTTGCCAGCACCAAGCATTTTCGACGGTAGGGTGACTGATGAATAAGTCTTTCGTGCGGTACTCTTCAAGCTGTTCCTGTCCGTGGATGCTGAAACAGGCCTGCGGAAGCGAATCATCGCGCCTCATTACAAGCTCGTACGTGTCTTCAGTGACTGGGTCAAATACGGCTCCGACAGAAGGGTGGAATTGGATATATCGCCAATCAGATATACCCAAGCCTCGTGGAATCAATTGGTGCGGAATGCCGCACTCAGATGCCCCCCACCAGCAGCGAAGCGCTATTTTAGGAGTATCACAGTACCAAGTGGACCACAAAACCCACTTTATATAATAATTATAAAAGCCAGCAAACCGCCGGCGCTGCTCTAGCTAGTTTCTCTCTCTTCTCTCTTTATATAATAATAAGTTATTTTTATAAACTTATAGTTTGCTTAGTTATACTATAACAATTTATTACACCTTTTACTTAGTCTCTCATCGCCCTTTAAAAGGGCAATATAAACCACTATATTTTACAATAGCATAACTTTGCCCCTATACTACTAAGCCCTCGCTATATCTTTAACTAACCTTTCCTCTTAAAGCCTTTTACTTAACCCCTTCCTAGCTATTGCCTACGCTTTATATAACTAAAAACTCTTTAGCGATTTCCAACTGCTTTAGTCTCTTTTTAAAGGCAAAGCGGCAAAACTAAGCTAAGAAAAGCTTTATACCATTTTTAAAGCTTTTAACTCTACCTTAACCTACTTTTAAAACACTATTTCTAAGCTTTAAGCAAAAGCCTCTTATCCACCGCCTTCTTCCAACTCCCTTAAACCCGCTATTATTCTTATTTCTCTTTTCTAATAAACTATAGCTCTATAGTTTTACTACGCACATATAGCGCCCCCCTTTACTTTCAATAACGAAAAAAAAAGCCCTAGCTTTTGCTAAAAAAAGTATACAAACTAAAAATCTCTCCTTTTGCTTACCTTAACCCTTAATTAGCCAGCCTATCCCTAGCTTATTAAATATATCCTTTACAAAGCCTCTCGCCTTTATAACAATACTTTTACTAAAGTCTACTTTAACATTAACTATATTACTTTTAACCTAAAAGCTAAAAGCTAACTATACAAATAACAAAACATCGGCGATATACTAACATATCTAAACCTTATCTATATTATTAAAAACATTATCTCTATAGCTTACTACAACTTTAAAAGTCTTTTATAATGCAAACAACTTTACACTAACTTTATTAACCGCTTTATCTGCCTAGCTAATATATGCGCCTACCCTAATATCCTTTGTATCAAAGCCCTTCGCTAAAAAATCACACTATTTCTATAATCCACCATTATTTTAATCATTAACTACCCAATCGCCAAAAACTTTATAAAATAAGCAAGCCTCTTTTACAAGCTTTCTAATAACATTGCCGACTAAGCTTTCCGCTTATCAACCAATATACGCCCCTTTGCCCTTGCTACACCGCTAACTTACTCTACTAATGCTAAGAAACCAATGCAGTTTAATATAATCTTTACTAATAACCCAATTAAAGTTTCTATAAAAAAACATTGCCAATGCTAGAAAAAAAACCTTTACTACTATTATAGCAAACTAAATTACTTTATTTAATAATATTTAGCTTGCTAAAACTTTAGCTTTAAACTGCTTGCTAACCGCTAAGGAAATGCTTAACTCCCAATCATAATCACAATCTAAAAATAGCTAGGCTTCTCTTTTTATCCTAATAATATTTAACTTTTTTAAACTTTATAAAACTAAATATATTATTTTTATTTAATGCTTTTATATCATAGCCCAATACTACTTTGCTACTAGTTTAGTTTCTTTTAAATTTTAAATATTCCTTTGTTAGGTTTATTAACGCTGCCTTTATACAAAAACACTTTATTCCTTGTTGTTACCTTACTTAGCAAAAACTTTTACAACTTATAAATAATTTTATAGCAAAACTTATTATTAAATATTACCTTATTCGCCATAGCCTTGCTAACGATTCCACGCTCCTCCCCCTCTATATCTAGCCTTTATTAAGCCTTAACATTATCTTAGGCTTGCCTTAGCTTTGCTAATCTAACCTTTAAATCAACTAGTCTACTAACACTATAATAATTAAAAGCTAGACTTATATTAAATTCTTACTCTAACATTAACATTAACTCTTTCTTTTGCTATCTATAAATTTACCTTATGTTTCTTACGCCGCTAAAACAACGGCGAAAACCTAGCTTAACACCACTACTAAGCTACTAATTTGCATTCTTAGCATACAAAACTTCCTTACGTTTTATAGGCAACTAAGTATTTACTTCCAAACAATATCCTTTGCCAAGCTTAAATCTATTCTAAACACTATCCTTAAAAATATATTTAACAATAACCGCTCTTCTAATTAAATCACACTTAAAACTTTCTCTCTAATCTTGCGCTAGATTATAAGTTTAAATCTTGCCCTTAACACTAGTTTACTACCCCCTCGCTTACATAAATTTTATACTTAGGTAGCAGACTAACCATAGCTTCGCTATATATCTAAGGAAAATATTTAAAAATATCTAAATAATAAGCCTAATTTATCGCTAGCAGCTATTTAAAACTTATTGCCTAACTACTTAAAAAACCTTTACTACGCCTTTCTCTCCTTAGCTGCAGCAAAACTCTCGCCTTACAAAAGTTTCAACTATAAAATTAAACTTTTTACCAACGCTTTGCCCTTTAATCATTACCTACGCCCTATATCTCTTAAAAAGCTCTTTATAGTCTGTAAATACCTTAACAAACACCTTAGCAAAAGCTTTATCCAACTTAGCCAATCACCAGCTATTATATCTATACTACTAGCTTAAAAGCCTAGCAACAGCATATAAGTCTATATAAATTATAAAAGCTTAAACAATATTATAATTAAAAACCACTATTTTATTCCTCTTATTTAAAAAACTCTAAACACTTTATACAAAGCAAAGTTTTATACTAAGCTAAACATTACTGCAGCGTTTAATCGCCTTTAAATCACCCCTAAAAACAAATAAAAAACAGCGTTTATTACTAGGTTTAGCCTCTTCGAGTGCCAGGTTGCAAACTTTAACATAACCAGCGCGCTTAGCTTTTTCTAACATTATATTAACCATATACTCTTTAATATTTTAAATAAGCATATCACAGCATACCTTAATAATATGCTTATTTATACTAATTCGCAAGCAAAACACAAGCAACACATTCGCAATATAATAATAAAACTTACGCAAACAAGCTTTATTATTAATATTAAAAAATATAAATTTAAAGTTACATTTACAAAGTATCTAAGTTTTATTATTATTATAAAAAGCATCTAAATAAACCCTAAAAAAGTAGCAGTAATTTATTAATAAAAGCCTTTAACTACCCTTAAAAACCTTTAGCATTTTTTAAGCTTTGCAAATTTTTACTACTGCTTTATTAAAAGTTTTTCAACACTTACTTATTCCTTTACCAAAATAATAAGCCTAGCAAAATAGCTTAGCGCTTTTTCACTAAAGGCTAAAGCAGCCTTTTATAAACTCTGCTAGGTTTTTTCTTTTGAAACTTTTTTTGCTTACTATAACTTTGTAAAGCAAATAATAATAAAAGTAGACGCCTTTAACTAAGCGTTGAAAAAAGTGCTTTTTTAATATAATTTAACAAAAACTTTATAGCCTATTGCCTTTTTTTTAGCAAAGCATATACTAGCAAAGTATAATTATAAAATCTATAACAAAAAACTCTTTATTATTATAAAAGCTTTTAAAAAATAGCGGCCAAAGCTTTAAGGCGCTAAAGAGCTAGTTAAAATATAAACAAATCACAAAAACCTACAATATTTTACCACTACAAAGCTTCTAAATCAACGCTAAATCTACTAGTCTAAGTTTCTTAGCAATTTCCAGTTTTAAATCCACTACTGCCCAAGCTCTAAAGCCATTATACCAAATATACTCTCTTAGTTTGCTACTAACTAGCCAGCAAACTATACTAATAACTTTAACAACCACATTGCTAACCACTAATATATACTCTTATCTCTAAGCTAATAATCTTTAGCCTATCTCTATAACTTAAATACTTTTAAACTTATAAATACCTTTATCAAAAGAGCCTATGCTGCTTTAAACTTTTGCTAAAACATCTTATAATGCCTCTAAAACAACTTTTACTGCTGTTTTCCCCCAGCTTTACGTTAAAGCATATGCTTTGCTAAAGCTAATTGCCAGGCAATCAATAGCTAAATCTACGTTTATAAATATCTTTTCATTTTACCAAAACCTGCCCTCTGCCTTTAGATACTTTACTAAACCTACAACTTTAGCCTAAAAGGCCACCTAGGCTATATTAAAACCTATAACTTACTTTAACAATTCTACCATTAGCTAAACATATCCCAAAATGCTAATGTTTTTATTTAAGGCTGCTACCTTTGCAAGTTTACTAAAAATCCCTGCAATGCCCTAGTCAGCCTTTTAAATCCCCTGCCTATACCTTTTTAGCTATAGCAAAATATATTTATAAATTATATTAGCCTTCTCCCGCTATATACTTGCAATAAACTTACCTACAAAAATATACTTATTATTATTAATAAGCTTTCTAAAATGCAACACTTTATCCCCGTTCCCAATCTCACTACGGTTAGCCTAGCCAACGCCTTTATTTTAAAAATATTTCGCTTTTACAACACTTCTTCTACTATTATCTCTAACTAAAGAGCGCAATTTATTTTTACCTTTTAGCGAAAACTTAACTATTGCTTAAAAATTACACTATACGCCTTTATAGCTTATTACTCTTAAATCAACAGCTAAATAAAAATAGTTAACGCCTACTTAAAACAGTATCTTTAAGGATATTATACCTTTTACCAAAATAATTAAGTTAATTAGCTTTCCTTAGCCAAGTTTACTTCTAATAACCAAGCCTTAGAATCAACTTATATCTCCTCCTTTTTTACAAATTATAGCTTTAACCCCCAAATAAACACCAAACTACTCCCTCTCCAGCAAACCCCCAAAACCAAGCCTTAGCAAAGAAAATTTCAACTTACTTTTATAATAGCCAACCATTTAAAACAAATTATTAAAAATATTTAAGCTATTCTCACTGCTACTTAAGATAGGTATAAAAACTAGGCAAACTAACACTGCTTAAACGCTAAAACGCTATAAGTTAAAAACTTAGTTTAAGTAAGCACAAAATATATAAATCTAAGCCGCCTAATAAAAAAGCTTTTATACTAATAGATCAATCTTATTTTAATAACAAAAGTATACCGCAAAGCAGCAGCAGTATAACTGCCTAAATATTATTAATACTTTTCTATTTTTCCCATATCGCTTATTTATTAAAACCAACCAAGCTTGCTAAATTAAAATAAGGCCAATGCCTTATACCAATAGCAAGCCAAAGGTAAAATAATAACAAATAGCCACAATACTAAAGCCAAGCTATCCTAATATTTCAACACTATCCTTAACTTTTGCAATACTTCTATAAACCTTAAATATCATATTAAATAGCCCCCTCTACACCATCCCAATTAACAGCCTATTATAAATATTTAAAGTTACAATTTAAAAATTACCAAATTCTATAAAAATCATCCGTCTAAGCTAAGGCTATTAAAATAGTAAACGCCACCGCCAAACTTAAAACTTCCCTCTTTATAATGCTAACGCTGCAGGCAAGCGTAGTAAAATATTATTAAAACTAATATAAAAGTGATATAAAACCAAAGAGTTAACATTGCATAAATAAAGCCTACTATTATTTTGCTATTATTTTTTATCTATAGCTATAACCACGCAACATATATAAACCAATACTAAAAAAAAACCAAAAACCCAACTAAACAATCTATTTCCAACTATAATAAAATTTAACACTTATATACTTATAAGCTATAGCTTATATTACTTTTTATATATATAATTACTCTAATTATTAAGGCTAAAAAAACAGCAAAGCACTAGCACGCCTACAGCGTAAAAGCAGAAAAAGCCTCTATCTTCTTCTAGATAACATTCTTATAGTTATCTTTATTATATATAAGCTTAACTATTTATTTATTAACTTCTTCTTCAATACAAAACCGCCACTTATTTAATACTTACCCCACTACTTCTTGCTATTATTTAAACTAAAATCATCCTCTAAGTTAAACTTTTAATCTAAATTAACTATGCCTTTAGCCGCAAAAAACCATTAGGCCAAGACTGCTTAATAAAAAGTGCGCTTAGCTATAATCTACTAAGCAAAGCCTTCGTCACTATTAACCATATAAACCTATGCTACCATTTTGTTAGCCTTCTACCTTTATAACAAGCCTATTATATACTTATAATTAACTAAAACTTTTAATCTTTAATAGCAGCAAGCGTAGCATAGTTGCTAAATAAGCAGAAACCAGCTGCAATAGTAGCAAAAAGATAATAGCCAGCGACAAAGTTGTTAAAAAGCATAGTCTATACTAAAGTTAGCGTTATAAAATAATATACCATTGGCGATTTATTTATATTATGCTTTTTCTTTAAAGTAACTAAGCCTTAATAATAATGGTAAATGTTAACCATAAATAGAAAATCCTTAATTAAAGCAAAGCCAGCATTTATAACAGCCTACTACTACTTTAGCTCTATGCAAATAATACAATTGCCAATTGCTAGCCCTACGCTAGCAAAACAAAGCTTTTAGTCGTCTCTATACTTAAAAAAACAAAATATACGCTAAGCCTAGTCTATAAGCTTAATAAAGTTAATAACATTACCTATTATACTAGTAAAAACCTATGTTACGCCTCGTTAGCAAACCGCTACTTATACGCCGTTTATTTACTCTACTTACCTTAACGCACTTATTGCGCCGCTAAGCATACTAAGCATAAATACTCTTACCAAATATAGCAACGCAGCTTATAACTAGCCACTCGCCGCCCTCTTGCTCTTATACCGCTAGCGTAGTGCAAAAATAATAATAGCAAAATCAATACTGCGCGTTAAAAGCAGCAAAAAAACCAACGAAAAAAAACTAATATAAAGCCATATCTATAATAAAAAAAAAGCAAAATTATAATAAAGAAATAAAATTAGTTAAAAATTAATTATATATACAACTTTATAGGCAACAATGCATTAATTGCAAAAAAAAAGGCAAAGCAATATTATTGCGTAAAGAAAAAGAAAAAAAAACACAGTTATAAAAGCAAAGCTACATAATATTATTTACCCTTGTCAAGGCAGCCACTATACTTAGTCTACTTTGAGACTAGCGTAGTTGCGCTGCTAACTATATACTAGCGTAACGCTCACAAAGCAGCTTTATACTATAATCACTTTACAATATTACTGCTTTTACGCTGCATTTAAAAACAAATGTAATTTAAAAAAAAAAGTATTATTATAATACTAAGTAAACCATAAGACCCATTTTATATAATAATTATAAAAGCCGGCAAACCGCTAGCGCTGCTCTAGCTAGTCTTTTTTTCTTTTCTCTTTATGCAACAACAAGTTATTTTTATAAACCTATAGTCTGCTTAGTTATGCTGTAATAGGGAGCAACAATATCCCTAATAGCCTTGGGAAGGCCGCCTCCAATATACAGAATCAATTCAAGGCGGCTCGCGCAGTAGTCAAGCAGTTCAGGGGCCTGAGCAAGTTCGGCCACCACCGATGGAATAAGCACTGCGACATCTGCCGGAGTTTTCTTCAGCGAATCTACTAGACCTTAAGCGGTGACAAAACCCGTTGCCGCTGGCGATATAGGTACACTCCCGAACGGGATCGCCCAGAGAAGATACTGGCCGAGACCGGCTCCCTGTCAGATGGTCAGCCCTTTCTTGCTAAAAACGCGTTGTCTGACGGCTTGACTTACGTGAAAGGGCGGCACTGTCACCAGTATGCGCTTGCCTACAAGGAGGCTGTCGACAGAAGTGGCTACTTCCAGTGCATTGCCCTTGCGGCTGGTGCACTCGTGGTGACGGGCTGCTGCACCCTGTGTCCATATCAGCGGCTTGGGCAAGCCGGTGGAACCAGAAGTATGACTGCAACGAGAAGTCAGATGTAGCTCCTATCCCTGAGTAATCCCCGGTGACGCCTCCGGAACATACATAACCCAAAGGGGATCCAGGAGCCCTTCCTCGAAAGACTTGTTATAGTTGACGGGCGTATGGGCCTCGGCCAACAGCTCATCAACACTGGGAATAACCAACTGGTGCGTCTGGACGGCGTCGAGGACCGTCTGAGCAGATGGCGGGGCTGGATCCGTTGTTACCAGGGCCTGGCACTTCAAGGCCTCGAAAAGCCCACGGTGGGCAGCCGGACTGTTCCGGGGCGAGGTCAGGAAAAGCTGTGGATGGTCAGCACTTGTTTCAACAGCTCAAGAAAGAGTGACTGACAACATAGCCAGCTTTGACGGAAGCCAATACCAGTGCTGTGAGTCGGACATCATCTGGGCCAACGTAGGTCAAGACCTGCCCGTCACCGTGACCAAGCTGCTTCAAAAGCACCTGGGCAAGGCCGTTGATCACGTTTGCAAATTGTGCATAAGTGATGGTGCGAAACCCTGTTTCATGACCCGGCGCAACTGGCGGCCAAAGGGCATAGGTTGTGTCAGGTATCTGTCGGGCAAGGCGGTCAACCATGTGTGGGAGCAACTCGCTCTGCCACTTTGAAAGTTGAGCATGTTTGGAATCCATGTCAAGTGACTCCTCAAGAGATTGGATCGTAAAGCAGGATGGAACAAAGGGAGCTGGATTCTTGTAACTAGGGAATGAAATATTCGCCGGGTTGGTCAATGACGATTGCGTCCAGGTGCACAATGGCACCTTGCTGCCCAGCTGCTTGCCGAGGTTGCTATTTGGCTGTCCGGCCTGGGAGGGTTGCGTTGCACCGGGTTGAAACTAAATAATCAACTAAATGTCGATGCAATGTAACCGTAAAGTCTACCAGTGAGTGAAAGATCAGGGCTTTCATAAGTGGCTAGAATTCATGGTTCAGTATAGAAAATGGTGGTTTGTGAGAGAGGTGGTTTGTGACTTGGGATGCCGACTTATGGGTGACCCAAAGTCTTGGGAGACGGGGGTCCGCACTGTACTTAATTCAGCTGCAGGCTGTCCTGCATATGCCATGGAGCCACAGGATTTCAGAAAGTGTATCAGGGGCCCATTTGAAGCCCCAGTTCTCGTGTTACCTTCTGATCTGAGTCCCAACCTGGCCCCCGAGGACCGGACTCGTGTCTCGTCTCTCGTGAGCCGTGTTGGCTCAACTTGGTTGGTACTTACATGCATGCTGCCAGCCTGGCAAGGCGCAAGCGCCAGCTGGATGAGTGGCCGTTGGAGGCTGTTGGGTCTAGATGAAGCGAAGGCACCAATCAAAGCGAAAGGTATCAATTCGGCGCTCACAACGATGTTGCAAGATGCGGCGCAGTGCTGCCAACAAGTGGGGCGTCGTGCAGCACAGTATTGTAACATCAAATCGTATCGCAGGCGAGGCTGTAATCACCTGCAATGATTCTTAGTGTCTCTGGACGGCACACTCGCGAACGGCCCCGGTAAAGGCTGGTGGGGTACTCCAGGCTCCGTCTTATTCACTCCATCCCTATCATCATGCGGTAGAGCGATTCTGCGTCATTGAACCGAGGACAATACGTTTGGCTGTACTGTATCAATAATGAAATAATGATATTGTGCTGTCAGGTGATCTACCTAGGTAGATTCGCACAACAGGGTGGGCGGTCAACTGAGACTACCAGGCCAAGGTAAGTACTTACGCATCCAGCCAGATCCGCGACCTGGGGAATTGGCAAATTACGTTTGCACTCCCATCATCCCAGCGTACATTGTATAAAGGGAGGGGTTCGTCTGAATTTTGAACTGTCATTAGGACTACCTACTTGAGCTGTAGTAGTAAGCTGAGCCTGTTTATGGTACGATCGGGTCAAGTGCGCCGGGCCCCGTTTGATGGCCCTATGGCCCCCATTGCCGTTGTGGGCATGTCATGTCGTCTTCCAGGAGTTGCCAACAGCCCAGTTGAATTGTGGGGCCTGCTTGAATGAGCAGGCGAAGCTTGGTCGCCCGCTCCGAAGATCGATTCAATGAAGCAGCTTCCTGTCACCATAGTGGCGACGACCCGAATGGGACCAGTAACCACCCACTTCACCGACCAAGACTTGAGCAAGTTCGATTACCCCTTCTCTCGCTTGTCCTCCCAGCAGGCGGTAGCGACGAATCCGCAGCAAAGAATACTGCTCGAGATGTCATACGAGGCCATCGAAAACGCTGGGATGATACTGGAATTGCTCGTGTAGTGGGCTCCGTCGCCCTGATCTGGAAGCAATCAGACACGACGATCTATCAAGACTCTCTGTCTGTGCCCTTGGAGCATTGCTGTACCCTCTTCTCCAACGTGGCTGCACAAGAAATCCGGGAAATTTGGGCGACGCACAAATCGCGAGGTGCTCTTAGATTACACCTATGCAAAGCCCGCATAATCTTCACCGAGCATACATCTACACCACTTAGTTCGTGCCTGCCCATACCTCAATAGAAAGAGAGTTGTGTCACGCATTTGCTTTTGGGTGGCACATCAGTGGTACGTCTCAAGGTCGGTCAAGTCTGTCGTGGGGCCCCGCTATCGCATAAACCACCTCCCCAGCGTCACTTTATTTGTTCAAGTCCCCTTCGTAATATTACAAACAGAGGATGGTATGCAAATTTGCCACGCGAAAGTGACCGTGTCGACTTTTTGTGCTGGAAAGGCCTTGTGCCGTACCATACGTGTGTATCTCAGACACGACCAGCAGATTCGAGACCTTCTCGAGCCGCATACACCTGGGCACTCTCCGCCATTCAGGCCGTCATCCATTGGGCTCACAGCTCATCCTTGGCTCGGAGCACCGGCTCGAAATCCTTCATCTTGGTCATCCCAGCAAGGATGTCCACGAGCAGATCCGCCGCCGCGACCGATGTTGTCTCGGCCGCAGTGTCATAGGGCGGGCTGACCTCGACCACGTCTGCTCCGACCATGTTCAGTCCTTCAAGGCCCTTGAGAAACCTCTTCAGTTCACGAGTGGTCCAGCCGCCAGATTCCGGCGTGCCCGTCGCGGGGGCAATACTGGGGTCGAGCACGTCGATGTCAATGGACAGATACACTGGAGTATCCCCAACGGCCTTTAAAACTTTGGCAATGATGCCGTTCATGCCGATGTCATCGATCTCATGCGCCTCGATGATGGTGAAGCCAACAATATCGCGGTCGATCTCATAATCTTTCGGTCCCTGCTCTCGTCAGTGATTAGCCAAATGTTGTCCCGGTTGCTGGATGGTATGGGATGCTGACAAAGAGCTTGGTGCGCAGACCTCCGTGCACACTCGTCCCTTTAGCGATGCAGCCTTCACGACTAGCGTGCCAGAAGAATGTGCCGTGCGTGATGGCTGATTGATTCGAAACGATGCCTGTGTAGCCCTCGTACGGATCCCATCTGTGCATGTCACATCAAGGTTAGTGAATCCCCATCCTTCGTGGTCTGGTAGGATAAGGGGAAATGTTGTCAACCCACGTATCGAGGTGCGAATCTAAATGGATGACTGATACTGGGCCGTACACCGTCTTCAGTGCCCGCAAAATTGGCAGCACGATGGAATGGTCTCCTCCTAGGCTGAGAATACGTGGGTGTTCCCAGTCATCTAATATCACGAAAGGCACGCTTCTTAGTATTCCCCTTCACGACCTTGGCCCCGAGTTGATGCCCAACGGGTCGGCTAAACTTACTTTGTTCGGAGGTTTGATGGTAGAGAATTTGACGGTAGGCCTGTTCCATCTGGATGAAGGCGTGGCTCGCATCGAAAGGAGTGATGGGAACGTCGCCACAGTCGATCTGGGCAGATCAGCACTACTTTCCACGAACAGGCAGACAACAGATAAAACCCATTGTGCATACAATTTGCAGTCCCTCCTCGTATGGGTCGACTCCCCAAACGGTATTGTAACTGCGTCCTTTCTTTTCTCGAGACGAGCCAGCTCGGATACCCCTCGGACCGAAGCGAGCTCCAGGTCGATAAGACGTAGAAGTATCGTAAGGAAAGCCTAGGACGGCAATATCTAAAGGCTGCGATTATGTCATAATTTCAGTCAGCCCCTTTGCGCTGAGCAAGTACCTATGCTGCTTGGTGTGAATAGACGGAGAAACATGAGAGGAGTTGACCTTACAGCATCATGTGTAGCTGCTAGACAGCGCTGCCATTCGAGATGAGCAAAAGTAACGGGTTGAGAGAAAGGCAAATCTTTATCCAAGTCTAGCAGCATTCGTGTTAGCAACGATTTTAGTCTCTTTAGAGCTCCAGTAACAATGCGGTCTCTGATACCTTCGAGTTTGTGTTGATAATCGGGGCCGACATTGATTGCCTGCCCGCAAGCTGCAGCTCCGGCGATGGTTAGTAGTTTGTTGAGGTGCATTCTGACAAGACCCTACGTGCGTGTTCCTCCTGGATTTTGACACTCAAAGAGCTAATCTGAGATGATCTCTCATATGCGTTGAAAAAGAGAGAACCTTGAAGTTGATGAACTCGGGAGCGGGCACCTATCTGCATGATTCTAGCCAGCTGACGCTGCATGCGCCGGCAAGTCTATCAACAGCCGATTCTCTTTCTTGAGACCGTGGTGAGTATCCCAGAATTCCTTATCAGCTGCCAAAGGGCGGCGATTGTTTGGGGCTAGTTACCAAACGCCACCGATCGCCGCTCTCTGCAGTATCTCGTGCGGGGAGGATCGTTGGGCGTCCCCACAGGACATGGAGACGCAAGTGGGCTATGTACTGTACATGGAGTTGAGGGGTCTATTCATCATCCGGCATAGGGTGAGGACGAAGGTGCACTTGGTCAAGAGCCTCATGCGTCCACCTGCGACGGCCGCGCGCTTGGCCGCACTTCTGGGAGGTAGCTGCCCAGGTGGCGAAACATCTCAGCATAGGTATTGGCGCTCGCAAGTGTTGGTGATTTCTGGTACAGGGACTTCTTGTCTGGTATGGGCACTGCTTCGAGAGTACCCAGGTACTCTCGAGGTTTCTGCGGATGTTATTAGAAAATGCGAGACTGTGGGAAATGGGTATGGGGTCGGACCGTGGGTGCGGAGCTGGGGAGCTGTGTTTGCCTGTCTTGCGTCCTGCCCCACCGGCGACCGGTCCTAGCTCTTTGTAGCAAATATACACCTGATTGTCGAACGGATCCACCACGCACAGCCGCGGGTTGTTCAGGTTGGGGCAGCTCAGCGCCCAGTCAAGTGCGTTTGGTTTGGGAGCGAGGGGTCTGGGACTGTAGATGAAGGAATAGACCCGCTGACATCCATGCAGGTGGATGAGTACCTACTTAAGTAAGTACACATACCTAGGAAGGCACTGTAAGTAAACTCGGTCTGCAGTGCCATGGACGCTCCAGGTTGGGGGGTGGGAGGGGAGGGGCTCGACAGCACCAAGACATCCAGATGGAATCTGTAATTGAGATTCTCAAAAGCATGCTCACGCTCCTTGAACCTTGCCCGCTTAGGTTTGCAGTCATCGTATGATTCCAAGGTTCTTGCAACGCAGCGCACAAGCCCGGTTGAGTCCATCGTGCCTACAGCTACAGCGATGCGAACGGCCATTCTTGGAAGATGCCATCGCAATCATCACAGAATCTCTTCAGATCAAAGGTATTGTTGATGCGGAAACGTTGGCCGACTTTGGTCAGGTCTTGTTAAATTCTGGTCGACCTTTGCACCAAATCACGGCCAGGGCACTCGTCCCGGCGGCTCCCAAGACGCTGGGTCTTTCACTTGGACAAGGTAGCCTCTCCCCAAGATACTTACCCACGCCTCGGCGTGGCAAGAAGAGAGGAAGCCTAGACTTACCAGAGAAGGGAGCTCGCACAGGCAGAGGACATGGCCTCTCAGGCGCTTGACCCGGGTATCAGCGGGCCTCCACCAGCCGCAGACCGTACGTTCAGCACAACCATTTCGACGAAAGTGATAGACACACAGCCGTCCGGGGCGGTTGAGGGGCCGGCTGTGCCAGGCGGAGCATGACTCCGTTTGGAATTCCTGAAGTCTCCTCTGCACCAGGGCTGCGCCGTCTGGGCGTCTTTGTCACCAACACACGACAGTACAAAGCCCATTTGCTCCCCGAGCCGCAGGAATTGCTGACAAGTCAGCTTCCCCCTTCCCACAGACAGTCGGAAGGAGCGCACAGCTTCTTTTTCCCCACCTGCCCTCTGTGTGTGTCACCGGCGCCATGTATCTCGCCCCGCCCTCGCTCTACCGACCCCTAGGCAAGAGAGGAAGGAGCTCAGGGGTGAGACGTCAGGATTATTTGATCTATCGCTTGTCCGACCTTGCCTTCCAAGAATTGAAAGAGTCATGGCGGCCGAGTGGTGTAGACGTGCGACTTGTAAGTGGTTCCCCCTCTTGCATGCTGCAGTCCTCTGTTCGAACCCTCATGATGCAAAGACTTTCATGGTTCTCTAAGTGAAGCTTAGCAAGCCATTGCCATTGCCATGCCTTCCGACCCGGCTCCCCGGGGAGTGAGGAGAAAACAAGTAACTTCGTTACATATCTGAAGGGCCGCAATTCATCAGTTTCATCAGCATGTTGGGATAAGAACTTGTACTGACCTGTGTGATGAGCAGTGAACTTACCTTCTTTTCTTCTTCTTCGTATTCCTGTGGAGTAAAGGAACAGATGTGCTTGGGGAGTCGAGCATTCGTTTTTATCCTTGGAGGCACATGCATTGGACACGTGTTCCCTTCAGGTCCTTTTTTTGCCAGCTGCCAGGCATGTACGTGTCTGGTCCCCACATGCCGACACTACCTAGGTGCTCTTCGCGCCACCCGCTTCTTCGCTGGCACTAGGTAACGTCTAGCCAGAAGCCGGCCAGCGTCACGGGCATATGACATGCCGCTAGTTGCCATGTGCTCTTGGGAGGCCTAGGTCTGTTCTTGGGCGGTGGGCACGGGACTGGCTGGTTGGACTCGGTGGATCTTTGCTTGCCGAGGGATTGGATCCAGTCGGTTTTGCACCAAGCTCGAGGAGGGACGGGATAATATGTGAAGAGCGTGTGAGACGGCAGAGAACACAGCTTGGTCAGGCATCGTACGTTCTGAAAGGCGGGCACGCAGTCAGTGGGTGGACTATAGTGGCGAACGATCTAGACGAAGGCCAGTGTCATTTTCTCAATCCGACTTTTATTCAAAAATGCTATCATTAAGGCCGTTACGTCGCAGTAGAACTGTACAATATGCATTAATCTGCTGTCATGGCGACGGCCACCACCGCCATTGCGACTTTCGAGCATCTCGCGTTCAAGCAGCTTGAGCGTCCGGGTGAGACAGTCACGTTCGTACTCCCCCAGTCTAGCAAGAGCTTCTTTCTTTCCTGCCAGAGTTGCCTCAGATGTAGCAGAGCACTGTGAAGACTCAGGGAAAACTGGACAGGGTTGAAATTGCGTTCAGCGGTGTCACGAGCTGCCGAGCCGAAGTCGTTGTACATCCGACAAGTGGTTGTCAAGTGGCGGGTGGCGGCTGCAATGAGCTACATTTCTGAGATATTGTGTGGGCAAGCCTCATGGCCTGAACGTAGCCGCGAAGAAACCAGGCAGCATGCAAAAGTGCAAGAGTATGGGCAGGCCGAATGATCTGCTCCGGTTGTACGAACACATTCGAAGAACGATGTGCTGGGGAAACGCAAAGACGTCAGCACCTCGGGAGTCTTGGCTGACAAATAGGGCTTTTCCATAGGTCTGAGGTTGCGTGGGCGTGTAAGTATGCCCTTAACTCACGACGCAGGTCCGTACGGTCCCATGGACTCGCTGTTAACACTGTATCGTGGTTCAGAACATGCGCCACAAGGCAGGCCAAGCGAGCACCAAGCTCTAGAGTATTTAGTGACGTCCCATCGCGGGTCCAGTTGCTGTGGCTGGTAGAACTGCTCTTTGAACCATCGGCAGGAAGAGACTTGGCCTTGGTGTCTTTGCTGAGCCCTATACGTCGTCGATGACCGTGTCAATGAGCCCATGCAGGTCCGTAATCTGAGGATAGGCTAATGCTGCAACAGACTCCAGGTGTGGCAGCTAGGGCTGACAGCCAACAGCCTTCAGTCCCTATGGCCGCTACCACAAGCTATTATTAAACCGCTGCTGAAACGTCCTGCCCCCCTCTTTTGAACTCGGCAACCATTCTTAACAAATGGCACAGGTGGAAATCTGGATGTGCCAATTGACGCTTGTTTGGGTATGGTTGTACATAAGCGACATATGCTCAATGCAACGCTATTCACCAAATTTTGATTTCTGCATCCTACCCGTATTCGTTCGAATGACATAATGCTACATGCTTTATGGCCCTTTCTTTTTCAAACGTACTTTTGACAGCCTTGGTGGCCTTGATGGCATTTGGACCTGGCGGTCTTGGTGGCATTTGGAACTGGTGGTTTTGATGGCATTGGACTTGGCGGCCCTGGCATTAAGCTTTGCACCACCAAAGCCACTAGGTCCAAATGCCACCAAGACCCTTGGAATATTACGTAAAATGAGATAAAGTACGTAATTCTCCGTAGCTTTTGAGTCAAAAACTATACAGTAAAGTGATTCATTCACCCTACCTGTAAAGTTGAAAATTGAAAGTAGCGTTGCATTGAGCATATGTCGCTTATGTACAACCATATTTTGGTTGCTGCAACATGCCCCTCTGCATAAGGTTTCGCGGCAGCGCTCCCCGCCCATCGTTGGGTGACTTTGGCCACGGTGCTTTCCTGGATCGGGAGTGGGCGTGACTTGACTAGTGAAGAGGAAGTCTATTACCGAGGATATTGAAGCCCTTTAAATGTCTTCAGGTACGCATCGTCCCCATAAATCCGGGCTTGTATATATGGCCTAGGTTTGTGATATTGCGTTCCCCATGTCTTTGCTACGAATATGATGCTGCCTCTCAACGTCAACATGTCTCGCAATTTCATGATAGCAGCACTGCCTGCTTTGATCACAGTAGTCTACATCATCCGTCGCCTCATCAAGTTTAGGTACTATCCAAAAGAACCTGGCCCGTTCATCGCGAGGTACACCCGCTGGTGGTACGCATGGAAAGTATACGAGGGCAAGTTCGAGAAATGGAATGTAGATCAGCACGCTCGACATGGTGAGACAGAAGCATGTCCCTCAGTGGCGTGTAACACCTGTTGACCGTATTTGCAGGCCGGATCATCCGCATAGCGCCGGACATGTACAGCATCAATGACCCGCAGGCAGTAAAGCAGATATATGGCATCACCTCGACTATGCCCAAGTCCTCCTGGTACGCGGTCTGGGGCGATCCACGGCTACCCAATCTGTTCTCCGAGACCGACCGTCACATGCATGCCGCCATGCGCCGAAGAGTCGCGAATCTCTACTCCATGACCTCTGTCAGGTCCTACGAGCCCTTCGTTGATAGGTGCATCAACGTGCTCCAGGATCACCTCGATCGCTTCGCGGCCGAGGGCACATCGATCGATGTCCAACGTTGGACGCAGGCATATGCTTTCGACGTCATCGCCGAAATCACCGTGAGTGTTCCACCCTTCTCATGTTTTGGTCTCATCCACTTACACGGGACGGGATGATGCAGTTCAGCAACCGCGTGGGTTTCATGGACTCTGGCGGTGAGGATGTCGAAGGCGTCATCCGCAATCTCAAACGGGCGGCAGGATTTGACAGTCTGGCCGGGATAGACGCGAGACTATTGCCTGTCGTATTCGCCATATTCGGGAATCCCTTGGCAGGAATCTTTGCATTCAGCGCAAAATTGAAGGCGTTGCGTCGAGAGAAGGGCTCCACGGAAGGGGAAAGTGACTTCTTTTCCAAGTGCGAAGAACTGCGTGAGGCGGATCCCGAGGACTATGTCAAATTCCGAAAGGAGCAAGTTCTGACGGGCAATTTGGTTGCTGGTACCGGTATGTGTCCAAACTTGCCGTATTTGACTATGTTTTCTTCTTCTGTGCTTTTCTGCCTTGCAGTGCTGGTTGATTTGTTCTTTCGCGTTCGACTGTTGGAGAGCTGATGTGACATCTCTAGATACAACGAGTATTGTCCTGACTAGTGTCTTGTACCACATCTTGAAGGATCGAGAGATCTACCTCAAGATTAGGGAGGAGATACTTCTGGCTGAGGAACGTGGTCAGGCTCACGACCCAATCACATTCGAAGAGGCGCAAGCACTGCCTTATTTCCAGAGAGTTCTAAAAGAGGCTATGAGAATCCATCCGGCAACGGGTCTTCCGTTATGGCGTGTAGTGCCCGAGGGTGGAATGACAATAGCAGGGACCTTCTTCCCACGAGGGGTAAGCTGAAATGAGTCTTCAAGTCTCTCAAAGACTGAGGCCTGTGCCGCACACTACATCCCGAGCTAGCTAACGGAAATCCTCGAATTTAGGCCATCGTCGGAGTGAATTCCTGGGTTGCACACCATGACCCGAATGTTTTCGAGAGCCCGGCCGCATTCAACCCGGACAGGTGGGATCCCGAGGTCACCAGCAAAGACAGGCTGAAGCTCATGGAGGCTTGCTACATGCCATTTGGCCAGGGAGCAAGGGCTTGCAGCGGCAAGAACATCTCCATCTTGGAGATGACCAAGCTCATACCGCAGCTGGTGAGGCGTTATGGCTTCGAGCTGCTGGCACCGGAACAGCCGTTGGAATGCCTCAACTGGTGGTTTGTGTGGCAGAAGAATGTTTACGCCAAGGTAGTCTCATACAACTCGCCGAAGGCATGACAGCGGGCGGGACGTTTCCGGCAAGCGTTTGGGGAAGCAGGAAACGAGGTCCTCTATCAAGGTCAGCTCAGCGGGGACCTGCGCAAAGAATCGTGCAGCGCGCGGATCGTGGAGTCGACGGAAGCACGGAGGACTTTGGGTTCCCGAGGACAAGTCATGAGGTCCCTAAACAGTGTAATTCTGTTCACTGCGGGATCGCCGCCTCGCCAGCAGGCACGCCGGCTTTCCAGTGATACTTCGATGCTACATGCTCATCCAGAGGTACCTTCTGGCCTCGTTTGCCGTAAAAGTTCTCCCGATACGTCCCTCCCTCAACTGCATATCCATCCCAGAACATGCCTCTGGCCTTGAGCTCCGGCAGTAAGAGATCGATGATGTCCTTGAAGGAACCGGGGAAGAGGGCGTAGGCCTATTCCGATCAGTACAACAGCTCATTTGATGCCGCGGGACAGATGGGGGCATGTCTTTTCTGCCAGGAGGGGGGGGGGGGGAAAGGGAGTTCCCGACTCACAAAGTTGAAACCGTCAACATCTGCCTCATCAACCCACTTCTGCAGGTTGTCCGCCACTTGAGAAGCTGTTCCGACCATGATTGGCCCGTTGCCGCCTAATGCGACATGCTCCGCGACTGTATGCTTGGTCCACTTCGAATTCTCCGGAGCAAACTTCGCATATCCCTCAACGGTCGAACTACAAGTTGTCAGGCCCACACACATTCAAATTTCCGGTGACAGAAACGTTTCAGAAAACTGCCTGCACTTACCGCACAGCATTACTCTCAACCTGCCGCAGTTCCTCGTCGTCCCCGTACTTGCTCAAGTCGATACCGGTCCAACCCGCAAAGAGAGCCAGGGCGCCTTCGTGTGATGCATACTGCCTGTAGTCCTTGAGCTTGGCCTGGGCCTCCTCCTCGGTCTTTCCGAGAATAGGCGTAACGAGGGCCAGGACTTTGATGTTGCTTGGATCTCTACCGTACTGCTCCCTCGCCATCTGTCTCACTTCAGCGATGCTCTTGGCGCAGACTTGAGGGCTATGTGCGGACGTGAAGATGGCCTGGATGTCCTCCTGGATTTAGCACGCGTCACTCCACACACTTCGGCTATTGGGCAGAAACCGACCTCGGCATGCTGCGCCGCAAATATCTTGCCCGCCTTGGAAGTTCCCGCCTGGAGAAGCAGCGGCGTGCGTTGAGGGCTCGGCTGGACAATATGTGGTCCAGGAACATCAAAGAATTTGCCATGGTGGTCGATCGTCCGTACCAGATCGGGGGAGGTGTAGATGCCCTTCTCGCGGTCGAGCTTGACGGCGTCATCCCGCCAGGACGACTGGAACAGCTTGTACATGACAGTCATGTATTCCTCAGCCTGGGCATATCTATCGTCATGCTGAGGCTGCTCGGCGCGACCCATGTTCCGAGCAGCAGAGTCAAGATAGCTCGTGACCACCTGAGCTTCGGTCAGTAAAACATCTCAGCCTGACACGGCTTCGCAGAAACAATAGCGGCTCACATTCCACCCTAGGCTGTGGATCGATCGGTTAGCTTTCAGCGATCCAAGCCGACGTTATCGCAGATAGATGGAACTTACCGGCCTTTCGTCAGGTGGTCGACGGTACTCAATCGTCGGGCAAGATGATATGGCTGCTCATAAGTGGTCGAAACCGTAACGCCAAACCCAATGTTACGGGTCGACGCAGCCATTGCAGATACCACAGATAGCGGCTCGTTAACCGGCCCTAATGTACCAACCCATTAGGAATTGATGAACACTCGAGATTGCCAGGGTCGAAGATCTCCGGCTGGAAGTTGATTGCCCCCGTAAGTCAAGCAACGCTTTTCGCAGCGGGTGATGAACACCTCGAAGACTCTTGAAACACAAGAGCCAGCGGAAGAGAATAGTGCAAACATACATTGCGCCCCTGTGATCACCGCAGGGTCAAGAGATGCCCTGTACACATCATAGCCTCCCAGCACATCAGCTATGAAGATGCCGTGGAAGTTTGCTTCCTCGAGCAGCTTGGCCAATTCGACCCAATGGTCAACGTCCGTGAACCTCGAAGATTGATCCTCTGGGTGTCTCCAGAGGCCCGGCGACTGATGTCCAGAGCCTAAGTAACCATTAGCGAGTTGTTCATTGGGCAGTGAGGCTGTGGCGTGCAAGAGGGACCTACACATCTCCACGAAAGCGTTCACTATGAGACGCTTGTGCTTGTGTTCGCCATTTTGGGTAGCCATCTTCACGAGGTCACGAAACTAGTTGCCGTGCTTCCACTAGTAGAAAGTGTCTTAACACCTTCAGGGTAAAGTGAGTATCGTTGCCCTTGTGCTAGTTTTGTCCTTCCGAGGTCCAAGACCTGTTACACCAGTTGCGCAGCTTCTCAACATGACTTCACAATGCAACTATGATGGTTGTCCCCGGCCCCGGGTCAACATAGTTCCTTTAGCCATTAGTATTTGGCGGGGTTGAATTGAAGGCGTGCTCTATGCTGCGGACTATTGCGCCATAGCAGCGTGGATGGTGTGCCATTGTACGGTTTTACGCTGCAGCCAACAAGATCTGCGAACTCTTACCCGAATCTTCTCCACTGACAGCAGCTGGCTTACCGGCCAGCCGGTGTCTTGTATGTAAGTCATGCTCCTCGCCTGCGGGAGTGCGAATCAAGCATTCCCGGCAGGGCTTGCGGAGAGGCGTGGGGGCTAGGCACTTGGGAGGCGATGATGAAGTCTGCACAGCTGCTTGCGCCATATCTCTCGAGACGCATATCGGAGATCTCCTCCCCTGCCAGCGGTGCCTATCTGCGACGTCCCCGCGCCGCCGTCGGAACCAATGTCTTTATCTCAAAGGGATATTGATTTGTAACCGGGACGCGCAGAATATCCACATACGTCCAATGTCCGTGTCAATGCCAGAGAAAAGTCGAGGCGCCCTTGTTACTACAAAATCACGGCCAGCACGTCATCCGATTAATGATACATACCATTCCGACCTGATCGCCGCATGAAATAGACATCCAGGCATGGATAGATGGACAATATTTCGAAAGCTGTCAAGTAGGGTCAAACGAAGAAAGACTCCGACTCCCGTCAAGAGCCCAGGTGTGATTGATGCCGTCACCTCGCCGCCAGCCATGTCACCACCCACAGTTCCTGAGACACAGCGCATTCTGCTGCTGTATGGCCCTAGACAGCCATACAAACTCGTCGAAGATTATGCCGTCCCAAGACTTCAAGGCGACGCTGAAATCCTGGTCAGAACATGTGCGATCGGGCTGAATCCTATCGACTGGAAGGCACCGTGAGTCTGCCCGTCATCTCACACTCCCGGCCGCGTGCTGAAAATATGCTGATGATCATTGTTCTTGAAGTGACTTCAATTTTGCCATCCCAGAGCTCCCTTACATTTCCGGTAGGGAACTCTCGGGAGACGTATATCAAGTCTCCAATTCTTCATCCAGAATAAAAGTCGGTGACAGAGTAAGTCTTCATGCTGCGGCCCCCATTGCTAGAAGACTCACGCTCAAAGCAAGCCAGGTCATCGCTATTTCCACAGATTACCGGGATCCTCGGAAAGCTGCTTACCAAGAATTCGCCGTGACCTTTGACTTCAATGCAGTCCGCTTGCCTCCTACGATCTCCTACGAAGAGGGTTCGACGCTGGGCGTTGCCTTCGTAGCTGCTTCGCTCGCCTTGGGAGTATGTATGGGCGTTGACTTCAGTGAGGTGCTGGATGGGCCCAATCTGTTGGAGGTGGTCAAGTCGGTTGCCCCAGAGGCGATTCCTGAAGACGTGCGCGCCGAATCTCTCAACGGCATTCCGGAGCACGAGCGTGCAAGGCCTGGGGACTGGCTTGCGGTCTGGGGAGGTAAGCTTTCCATCGTGAACACTGAACGCAACTTGATCTTGGGGCTGGCTCACCTGCGACGTAAAATCCAAGCTGACATTGGTTCTTCAAAGGCTCCGCAACATCAGCAAATCTCACCGTTCAGCTTGCACGGCTCGTAGGGCTGAAGGTCGCAACCATCGTGGACAGTGCCAAGCACGGCCTGAGGATATCAAACCACAAGTTCATCCGGCCCGACTTGCTGATTGACAGTCATGACCCGCAGCGAGCTGTCCAGATCCTCCAGAACAACGTCGGGGATGAGATACGCTTTGGCATCGACACGCGAGGCAAAGACACAGCGGGCATGCTTCTCGAAGGCCTCACCAAGAGTCGGTCAGGATCGACAGCCACTGGGCCACCTTCTCCCCCGGCCACACCACGCACGAACCCATCGCTATCGGCCCATCTCATTGGACTGACCGGACTGCCCAGGGGTGCTGCAGCTGAAGGTATCGCCCTGCATTCAGTGCCCATCAAGCTCTTCCATGAAGTTCCGGCCGTGGGTCATGCACTGGTTACCTGGCTGGAGAGACTACTGGAGAAGGGCCTTGTTTCGCCACCTGAGATTATAGATATCGAAGAGGGCCTTGAAAATGTGAACACTGGGTTAGACAGGATGCGAAAAGGAGAGATCAGCGGGGGAAAACTGATTGTCAGGTTGTCTGAACAGTGAATTAGAAGCTAGATACACGGGGGCTCTTCAGCGGCATAACTAGGTGTTACATGATAGAAGATTAATTGAAGATGCTTTTTAGGATGGCTAAATTGGCGTATCCATAGACTCCACGTGCAAACGACTTTGGGTGTCACAGATCACTCAACCGTGGCTGCGGATGGAAGACTTGTAGTGAGGACTCCTTGCTGTACAATGACCTTGCTTTTCTGGATCGATTTACTTGGATCTATCGCCCAATTTTCTATCAATTTGCGGTACCGAGGTAGTTAATAGAGTTACTCGGGCCCAGAATTTCCTCGGATGGCTCTCTAAATTGTCATCCCTCCCAACATTGAAGGCCGCAAGAGTATTGAAGAACTCGGCACTTTCCCAAGCACCCTTCATCTCGCCACATCTTGGTCAACGCGAACATTGCTGGGTCGACAGCGTCTCTTAGGTCCAACAAGACTTCATTTGAGTTGGTCCCCCCTCAGGTCATCCGATGCAGGCTCGGCTGGAGATGATGCAGTACTGTTCGATTCACCGTTGTCCACCCCGAAGTGTCGAACCACAAGCCAGCCAGGCGCGATGGCGATGGCCCACAACGCGAAGTTCATATACACCCCTCCAGCACGAGAAAACGTCGTGAGGGCCTCCAGACCGTAGCTCAGGGCCTGCCAGGCACTTTCCGTGCCGCGGAGAAGTCCTGCGTAGCGAATTACCAGAGCTTCATCGTTGTCGGCGAGATTTTGTATGACAAAGTAGCTGGCGGGTCATTGCAAGTCAGATGTGGGTCAATGATAGATGGTGCAGAATCGTGGTGCTGCAACGCACTGCAGTTTCCAAGGTTGCAGTAACAGAGGTCGACTTACAGATAGAGGTAGTTCAACTGGAAACCTAGTGACAGGAAGATGAACACGGCAAATCCCTTGCCGAAGCCTGCGTCTGACCAGTCGTATGTAGGGTTCGTCCTATTGAACAGAGTGACCATGATCGTTGCCCACATCCAGAACGCGCCCTGGAGAGTGAGGATCACCGCATATGTGAGACGAGTCCGTACTTTGAGAGGTACATCTACGCGATCGAGCCAATACTGTGGGGATTATTAGCCGGGCCCAAAGGAATACAAGGTGGACGTCCGACTAACTCCTAGAACATTCCCTCCCGTGATGGCTGCTATCCCACCCAGAAAGGAGCCCAAGGCTCTGGCACGAACACTGAACCAGACTGTAATTATTGGAACTGTTAGCCGGCTGATAATACAGACATTTTCGAAAGATGAACCACATACGGGACAAGTATGTGAAGAATACGGCCTCTGCAAAGACTGCCTGTCCAACCAGAGGCACTATCAGGAGAAATCTCTTTGTGAAAAAGAGTCTTGCGGTCTGCTTCATTTCATGCCAGGGGTTTTGAAGAATCTCCAGGGCAACCTTCTTTCCGTCCTTCCTCTGAACTTTACTCGGCTTGTTCAGCAGAAGAGCCACCAACGGCCCGGCTGCTTGGATGGCGATGAAAAGGATGTAGACGCTGAAAGACACGGAGCCTGCTGTGTTCTTCTCTGCGTTGAGACCGATGTTGACAGCACCGCCGATGATCTGACCACTCAGGCGGTAGGTGAGCCAGTATCCGAGAGCCTTGCCCTTGTTCCAGGGCTCAGGGTAAGCGATACATAATGCTGCCTCGGCCCTACATTCCAAAAGGCTATGTATTAGTTTCACCTTCGCTTTCGCAATGCCTTTTGAGGTTTGTATGGGTTCTCACATCCAGAAGACACCTGCGGAAATACCGCAAAGTGCAGCGCCGAACAGCTCAAGCCACTCCGTGCCATATCTGCTGTTGGTGTACAGGCCCGCGGCATATGGCGCGTATCCTATACTGTGTCGATGAAAGTAAAAGTCGATTAGCAATGGTATGCAGGCGTGGTATCGTCAGGTGATAATTAGGCGCCGGACCCGGAGTCTGGACGGGATGTACTACGCCCCTCAGGGGAAGAGAACATCAACTCACGTTCCAAAAATCAAGGCCCCTAGATCCTGTGTCAGCAATAAAAGACCATGATCTTTTCACGCTCGTGGCTGTGCGTACCCTTGATCCCTATATAATGAACAAGGGCGCTGGAGAAATAGCACGAAACAACCATCAGGCAGAAAGTCAGCGCGTTGGCCGTATTCGTTAACTGAGGGCTTGCGGTGCCTCCAGCGCCCAGCGAGTTCATGGCACTCCAGATCCCGGGAGCTGCAAAATTACAGAGGCCGAGGATAGTGATATTGTAAAAGGTCGATCTGTACCACTTCACCTCGAATCTGGCTATTCCTTTGTTAGGCAGTGTCTTCCGGTGTCTTATGAGCTCTACTGCTCCCAAATCTAGCGTACCTGGAGGGTCGCCATGTCCGTCGACCGAGGAGACCTGACCGTCTGCATCTTTTGATGATGTCTCCATCGTAGAAACAGAATGTTGTCGACACTCTGAAAAGATGCCGCCTGACAATGTTCTAGATGACGAACAGCACTCAGAAGTTGGGGCGAAATGACAACAAAAGGCGAGCTTGTTACAACGACGATCACCAGGCGAGCTGAAATACGTGTCAGATGGAGTGGAACTTTTGCTTTTGATCAACGCAAGCACGGCAAATCCGAAGGGACTGGTGCAAAGCCCTAATGAAGTCGGCTATAGGATCAGCTAGGCGAGATCAGGGCCGACACGACCTGATGATTTGGTACGGTCTATCTTGATGCCCAGATGCCCCAGAAAATATTCCGTAGCTCATAGACCCCTGTCTTTTTGAAATGTTTTGACACATTGCGGCGTGCAATCAGCTCCCAGGTTGTTGATGAGGCAATCGACAAGCATATTGCAACACCGCGTAGGGGCGAGCACGCCATCCGAGGGGGTGAAAATGGGGATGAACATCAACCGTGGCTGCGACTGTAGCATGCAAAACTATGGTTCCCACACTGCGGTAAGGTTC
This sequence comes from Dendrostoma leiphaemia, assembly GCA_026120015.1. Lineage (NCBI taxonomy): Eukaryota > Fungi > Ascomycota > Sordariomycetes > Diaporthales > Erythrogloeaceae > Dendrostoma > Dendrostoma leiphaemia. The sequence goes on along the minus strand of JALRMF010000317.1, from coordinate 3,771 downwards.
ATGGGCCCAGATAGGTCAGGTGAAGAGGCACTGACACAGTTGGCACGTACACATGGACGCAAATCACGCAGGAAGCCCGGGCCTGATCTGGGCGTTATGGCTTGACAGAATTTGGCGGAAAGCTGCGATAGATCCGGGAGTCTGGTACCAATCATGGACCTCAGAATGCGGCCCGAGCACGTAGGTTGCATCGGAAACCTTAGATTGGCATGACTAGGTACTGCCAAAGCAAATCTATATTCTCCACCTACGTCTGACGGTCCTGGCGAAAGCTTTCCATGATGAGAAATATGCTCTATGGCACATGCCACCAAGATTCGTGGTGGTCCCGGAGATCGATATTCCCGGGAATATCAAGATACGTTGTCATGTCAGACTTCTCATCTTGCTCAAGCTTTGTACCCCCGTTTCCAAAATAATAGGCGAACCTGTTGCCCTTCGAGACCTCGGGGTATTCATAGTCCCAGTCCTCCCATCTCGGCTCGCGCCTAATGGTGGTACAGTGTAGAGAGCTCCCAGGCCAGACGCCATGGATTCTGGCGCCAGGCCGACCGCCGTTGTACCACGAGGAACAGCCGTCGGTGAGCACGGTTCTGGAGAAGAAAGCATCACAGTACTCGACAAAGTCGTCTGCGGCTGCCTTCTTCGGCACCATCGACTTGATGCCCTCTCGAGACGCTTTCCGAAGTATTTTGGCATAGTACGTGAGCTGGGCCTCGACGCTGTGCGGAACTGTACCACTCGGGCCTGTGCCATGTGGCCCCTGAACAAAGAGCAGGTTTGGAAAGCCAGGAGTGGCTGCTCCGAGGTAGGTGTACGGGAACCCATACTCGCCGTCCGGGGCCCAGAGAGTAGACAACTCCTTGCCGTGTGCGCGAATGGGAAATGGTGGAACCATGTCACCGTTGGCGCCCGTTGCGCAAAAGACAGCATCGACCTCTCGGTGGGTCCCATCCACGGTCTCGATGCCGGTCGGCGTGAAGCGCTTGATCGCCTGGCGGATGAAATCCACATTGTCCTCTTGCAGGGCCTCCAGATATCCGGGACCAGGTGTCAGACGGCGGCAGTTGGGAGAGAAGTCCGGGATGAGGTTGTCCAGTATCTCTGGCTTCTTCGACAACCGCGCCTGCATTGTCTCGATGAAGACCTGTCGAAGCTTGTCGTTGGCTTCACCCTTGAGGTATGTGTTGAACCTTCTCCAATACTTGTCCTCCAGGGTTTTTCTGAATGCCAGATACGTCTGTTCATCCTCGAAAGATGCCTTCTTCTCCGCCGGAATGGGCTGCGGGTCGAGTGTCCTCTCGTCACCCGCCCACGATGCAGCTATCCAGGTCTTGCTCCTGGCATAGTGGTCAAGCTTCGAGACGCTGCGCTGTAGATTCGCAACGAGTTGGATACCGCTTGCTCCATTTCCAATGACTGCCACCTTCTTGCCGCTTGGATCGAATTCAGCATCATAATGCGATGAATGTCGCAGGACCCCCCTGTATTCATCCATTCCAGGGTAGTCTGGGAGTCTCCAAGCATTGAACCGCCCAATGCAGGTGAGCACGAAGTCTGCCTTGTCATGGAGTTTTTCTCCAGTCGTGAGGTTTGAAATGGCCAGTCGCCAGCTTTCACCGTCCCAGCTGACATCGTCGACTCGATGGTTGAACTGGGCGTACTGGTACACGTTGTACTTCCTGGCCACAGACTGCCAATAGTCTCGGATTTCCCACCCGTGAGCAAATTCATCAGACCAATCGGTCTTGGGAGAGAATGTAGACTGATAGACATGTGACGGAATGTCGCAACGAACGCCTGAATTACTGTGAGCATTTGCTGTGACGACGGCCAGAGGTCTTGAACCTGCCGATTCTGTCTTACCTGGATATACGTTTTCGTACCATGTTCCGCCCTGATAGTTGAAGGATTTCTCAGCAAGCGTTTCAACCGCAGCATTCCCATACTCGGCTGGATACTCACAAAGTCCGGGTTCTTCTCATAGATGACTAGCTCGATCCCGGGGACCTTCTTCGGGAGCAAACAGCCACCCAAGATGCCTGCGAGGCCACCGCCGATGACCACGACGCGAAGCTTCCGGGGCTCGTCCACGAATCGATCGATAAGATCGACTCTGGGCTTGGGGTATGAATTCCGCTCTGAAGATCCATTAATCGTTGGTGCCGCGTTGGCGGGGTTGACATCCGGCTGTAGGGCTCCGTTGGGGTGGTCTATGGTTTCGGGTGCCGAGATGCTGCTTTCTCCGTTGCCCAGGACAGGAGCAACCGCTGCAAACGTTGAATCGTGACCGTCGACTGTTGGCGCCATGCTGGAGGCAGTGGGGCTTTTTGACAAATCAGACAGGGTACAAGCGCCGAGTTGGAAAAATGGGAGGATGAGGCTTCGTCAACAAGCCTCAGTCTCACTCATGAAAGAGTCCGTGGCAGCACATACTCGGATTCAACTCGAGTCTACGGGCATCCAACCACTAAATTCCATGGCGTTTCATACTTATGACTGACCTCAGCGCATTCAGCCTATGAACTCCTGCTCGCCGGGGAGCTTATTAGGCCTCACTGCAGACAACCCCACGTTGGCTGCCGAGCACGTCAGAGCACGTCGTAGCTTGTTATCTTGACACCATCCCGGTTCCGTTCTCCGGGGACGGAGCTGCAGTCGAGGCAGTGATGCGCATCAATTCCGTACATGTATTGTATTTAATTGTACTTAATTGATTTCGTACAATTACAAAATTCAGGCGTACTGTACAGAAATGCCCCACACTTCAGTTGATTCCCTGATTGGGATAAATTTAGCGCAATCACTAAGTGTTTAATATGCTTTAAATGTTAAAACTTAGCATTTGAAGTTTCTTATTAGCTAAAAGAGGAAGAAAAGTAAAAATTTTATAAAAATAATATAAAACTTTTAAAATTTCAAGCGCTTAAAACTATGTTTTATAAAAGTTTATTAAGCCTTTAATCTAGGTAGGCTTCTTTAGCTTTGTTAGGTTTATTAGCTCTGTTAAGTCTGTTAGGGCCATTAAGCTAAGCTTCTTAGTCCCTTAGTTAAAATGTTGGCCCAGAGCGTCCACCACTACCTCTGCTTCCTTCGCCGCCTTCTCCTCTGCCTCCTCTTTTGCCGCCTCCTTTATAGGGTTTCTTAGCTTGTTTTGGGTGACGAGGAGTGGGACGAGGAGTGGGACGAGGAGTGGAACGAGGATGGGACAAGCATGAGACAAGGAGTGGGACGAGGATGGGACAAGCATGGGACGAGGAGTGGAACGAGAAGTAGAGGATTGGCGGGCTAGTTTAGCTTAGAGTTTGTGGGTGGAATACTAGGAGATTTGTGACTGTGTTGTTAAGGCTGTTAACAACGGCTTTAGGGCTGCTGGCAGCGAATTCTGTAAAACAAAGGCTGTTTGCAAAGATTTTTAAGAAGTTTAGAAAGAAGATCGCGAGACCGTTTAAATTTAACAAACATTGCTAAGAATATGTTTTATTATTTTGTTTCTTAAAAAAGGTTAACTAGCAGTGTTAATAAATATGCTTTTATAAATAGCTTTTATAAGTTAAGCTAGCTTACTAATTTATTTTAATAAAAAAAGCAATATAGTTTTATTACTAAATTAATAAGTTTAATAGCTATAAAAATAGCTATTTATTTAATAAAAACTTTTAAATTATATTATAAATAAAGAATAGCTAAAAGCTAAAATTTTAAAAGTTTTAATAAATTATATAATTAGCTTTAAACCCCCTTTTTTAAAAGTTATAAAGCTTTAACTTA